>CATLJY010000898.1:0-178361 GCA_949987705.1 Thereva unica | reverse complement strand
AATTCGAAATCTAGAGATCGATTAAGCTCAGCTTCAATGCACAATATTGCAAATGAATTGTCTTTCGTCACCTACACTGGCACGTAAATAATTTTTTATTCTCTTTAACACTGAGAAAGATCTTTCACCACTACAATTATATAATAATTGTATAAAATCATTATATTAAATAATCATATAATATGTTATAATATTATTATCATTATATTTACCCTATATATATAGGTAAAAAATTTAAGTTTCCAAAAACGCTAGACTTAAGGAAGCGACAACTTGCGATTGGCGTGGGGGCGGCACTTGGTCTAGTCCGGCCCTGGCTACCCCTAAATTGGCGAAAAATGGCAAAAAATGTAAAATTTTTTTTTTTTCAAGTTTATGCTTCAAATTCGATTATGGGCGTACTGTCAAGCAAAAATAAATTATTTTCAACCCTTAAGGGGTTAAAACTACCCCTACATTTTCTGTTGTATTAAAATAAAATATTTGCCAAAAACAAAATTATTTGTTTTCATTTGCTTGCATTTAACATCACATTCAAAAGTTAATAACTTTTGAAAAAGAGTTGATAATTACAAACTACCAAAACAGTCGTGTTCCAAAAATTCAGATCTCAATGAATATCAAATTTTTTTCCATGTGAGAAAAAATAGTTTGTCATTTGTTCTACAGTGTTATTATGGGTGCAGCGAGGTGTACCGGGTCCCAGCTACATAGTAATTTATAAATAAATAATTACTTTTATTAAATAAAGAACTCAATATATCATTTTATTTCATTAAAATACCCAACAGGTTTTGAGCCCAGGGAAGTTAATATTGTGATGATTTATGCGCTGTCTATTGAGAATTTAATGAGGTCAAAATTTGCAAAAATCACTTTTTGACCAAAAAGTCATTCAAAAACTATTTTTTTTTTTCGAAAATCTAGATTCTCTCGCAATCTAGATTTTCCCTACAAAATATAATTTTCGAAGAAAAAAAAAACAAAAAACAGTTTTTGAGTGACTGGTCAAAAAATGATTTTTGCCTTTTTATAGGCAATAACGTTTCGTATTGACTGATTGAATAAAAAATTCAAAAATATCGGTTTTTGAGTGAAATTTTGGTCAAAAAGTGATTTTCGAAGGGTTAATCGGGTTAAAAAAAATTTAAGAACTTATAAGTTGTAGAGAATTTCATTGTCAATATTTTGGGTACTTGCACGGGGTTGTATGACGAATAGAAACTGAGATACATGGAAAACTGGGAAAAAATGCGACATCTTCGGCGGCCCTGTTTTATTTTTTTTGATTTCGAATTTTTTTTTTCTTAGAATGTCACAAGGAAGCTGTCTACCAATTTTCAGCCATTTTGGAATTTTGTCTACTTTTAATGCTAATTTCTCCGAACTATAAATTAAACAGCTGAAATTGTGCGCCATTATATTTTTAGTCATATCTCCTGTATTTTTCTTCCGATTTGGCTAAAGTTAGGCTTTCCCCCCCAATGATTGACATTATGTAAATAAATTTTTGGTATAACTTAATACAACAAATAAACATGCGTAATTTTCCAAAATGCTTAAAAAATTCACTTTTTTCCGACTTTCCGCTCCTCACACTCTAAAAATACTATTCCAATTGACACAAGCAATACATCGTCGTAATGGGAAGAGAGGAACCTTTCAATTAGTAAAATTTTTTAGATTGGTTAGATGTGTTGTTCCAGAGATTTTTAGACATAACTGGGAAGAAAGCCGAAAAACATGTTTTTTGCTAATATCTCGAAAACGGTTCTTTGGAAAAATAAATGAGTGTCATTTTCGTTTTCAGCGACCTTAAATTATGCTAAAAACACTTTTCCTATTAGGTACATGGAATTAAACAAAAATTTGTAAACTAGTGATAATTTGCATCAAATTGTGGATCATCCCACAAGAGGCCCTGATGTTGCTGATCAAGGAACCTATCTCCTTGTTTATTTTTGAAATTACCTTTGAATTTCCTATGTTGTTGTTGTGATTAAAGTTGAGGGGTTGCAATTATAGATTTAATCACTTTCACTATGTTCCACAATTCACCACAAAAAAAAACCAAGAAACACTCTCACTAACTGTTAACTGTCTTTTAATAGAGTTTCGGTGTGGACCGTCCCGGGATCGCGTCTGACTATCAGAGTTTGCCTTTTTTGACTGAATTTTTCGTCTCTTCTCAACTATAACCCGTTCGGTTGCTAGCTAACCGTTAATTTCTCTGATAGAGTTCACACAAAGTGACCGAGTTGGGAAGAATTCTTTGTCTCGTGATGGTGTTAATAAATTGTGGCTCCAACATTCTCGGCCGCCTTGATATGACACTCATATCAATCATGGTACACTTCAGGAATCGGGGGCTGTTGTGGTACTAAGTTTATAGTTGAAGATGATGATCGCGCTTCGCGTTTCGCGGATTCCGCGAGTGGAGCTGACGCGACTGAGCGAGAATCACATTGATATTTATGCGCGTTTATCGCGGCTGTTTAACAGAAAAAGAGTTCAAATTTCACAAGTTTGATAATCTAATTAATTCATTAAGTACACGAAAGTTCAAATTTAGTTATACAAGTTCATTGTTTTTAGAATTCAGATTTTGTAACTCAAGAGATATGAAATTTCACATTTAGTTATACATATAAAGTTATAAATTCGATAGGATTAATATTATATAGATATTTAGATATTATTCTATTCTAAATTTCAACCTCGTTGTCGGGAATGGGTAATAAAGATATTTTTGTGATATGTCTTTTAAAAATTCCGGATTTGGTTTTAACTGCTACTATTCTGACTAATCCATCGTGTCCTGGAAAGACCTCCTGAATTCGACCTAAACACCATTGCGTAGGGGGAAGTTTGTCCTCCTTGATTACTATATTGCCAATCTTAACATTTCTTTGCTGTCTTGTCCATTTAGGTCTTTCCTGTAGCCTAGATAAATATTCCTGGGACCATCTTTTCCAGATTTGCTGTACTAGCTGCTGAAGATACTGCCATCTACTGAGTGTGTGTTGATTTAGGTTCAGCATATTTGGTTCAGGCGGCGCCAGGATCATATCTCCGGTCAGGAAATGACCAGGCGTTAATGCGGATAGATCTGCAGGATCGTTCGACATCGGACAGAGTGGTCTAGAGTTAAGACATGCTTCTACTCGAGTCAGTACGGTGGCAAGCTCTTCGAAAGTTAGTGAGGTTTCGCCGATGATCCGTTTGAAGTGATGTTTCAGCGACTTGACTCCCGCTTCCCATAACCCACCGAAATGTGGAGACGCTGGCGGGATGAAGTGCCATTTAATTCCACTAATAGCGACACAGTCCGCAGCTGCGTTTTGGACCTCGCGAAGGGCCTTTTTGAAATTATCTTGTATGACTCTGCTGGCGCCGATGAAATTGGTTCCGCAGTCGGAGTAGATGTCAGAGCAAACACCTCTCCTCGCCACGAATCGGTTAAATGCTGCTAAAAATGCTGGCGTGGTCTGATCGCTGACGGCCTCTAAATGGATGGCTTTCGTACATAAACAGATGAAAATTGCTATATAACCTTTGAAAGTTTTCGCGCCTCTGCCTTTGGACATTCTAACCGCAATTGGGCCGGCGTAGTCGACTCCCGTGTGCGTAAAGGCTCTCGACATGGTGAGGCGTGGTTCCGGGAGATTACCCATCAGCTGTGTAGCGGTTGTCTTCTTGTGCTTGAAGCAAATTAAACATCGGTGAACGGCTTGTCGAACCAAGGTCTTTGACCGCGGGATCCAATAATTACGTCTTAGATAGGCTGTCATCAATTGGGGTCCTCCGTGCATCGTGATCAAGTGGGCTTGTTGCACGATGAGATATGTCAAATGGTGTTTATAGGGCAATATGATTGGGTGTTTTTCATTAAAACTTAGGGTAGAGTTTTGTAACCGACCTCCAACTCTCAATAATCCATTTCCGCAAAGAAAGGGGTTTAAATTCTGTAATGGGCTTTTTGAGCTGATGAATTGATGATTTTTGAGACAGGTGATTTCTGGAAAAAAGACTTCAGACTGGGCAATCTTTATTAACCGATGTAACGCAGCATGGAGTTCGTCTACCTGCAAGGCCACGTTGCCCTCGCACCGGTTCTTCTTACAACGTTCGATGAATCGTAGGCAAAAGGCGATAACTTTCATTAATCGTGGCAGGGATGAGAAACTTTCGATTGGAATGTTATCAGATTCCTTGATGAGATGAGTAATGAGTTTTCTTTCGTGGTCGGTTTCGGGATATACCATGGAGGATCTTGACGGCCACTGCTCGTTTGACAAAGAGAGCCATTTTGGTCCGTGCCACCAGAGCTGATTACCTAATAATGCTGATGGGAAGCAACCTCGCGATCCATAGTCGGCGGGATTGTCTTCGGTGGTAACGTGATTCCACGCGTTGCAATCGACATATTCTTGTATGAGTGCGACTCGATTGCACACAAAGGTTTTCCACTGGTTAGGCTTTTTCCGGATCCAGGACAATGTGATCATTGAATCGGTCCAGGCGAAGACTTCCAGATCGTTGGCTGGAAATATTCGCTTAACTTTATGAAGAAGTTTGGCAAGTAATGCAGCTCCGCATAATTCCAGTCTCGGGAGAGTAATTGGTTTTACGGGTGCCACTTTGGTTTTTGATGCGAGCAATGTCGTGTTTACTTCTCCGTCTTCGCCCACTACTCTGATGTATACGACTGCACAATAAGCCATGGTGGATGCATCGGAAAACCCGTGAAGCTGTATCGGTTTTGTGATATCCGCAGTTCTAATCCATCGTGGAATCTCAAGGGTTTCTAATAAAACTAGTTCAGTTTTGAACTGATGCCACTGTGAAGATATGTTGGGCGGAACAGGATCATCCCATGCCAAACCGGCTAACCATAGTTGCTGCATCATAATTTTGGCCAGCATGATTATTGGTGTGAGCCATCCTATTGGGTCGAATAGTTGCGCGATCTGTGATAAGAGGGTTCGTTTGGTCAGTTTCGTATGTTTAGTCCGTATTGAAACTTTAAAGGTAAAGCAATCGCCTTTAGGTCGCCAATATAACCCCAAGGCTTTCACAAATTCATCGTCATCTAAATTATATAATGCTTGAGTTTCTTTCTCATTTTCAGGAAGGTGTTCCAGCAGACGCTCGCAATTACTAGTCCATTTGCGTAGTAGGAAACCGCCACGACATAACATATTTCGCAGTTGTTCCTGGATTTCCAAGGCATCATCCTCATTGTCGGCGCCCGACATGACGTCGTCGACGTAAAAATCATGTAACACCACTGGGTATGCTAGTGGGAAATTTTCCTTTTCGTCATAAGCTAGCTGTCTCAGGGTTCGGATGGCCAAGTATGGCGCACATGACATCCCAAACGTGACTGTCGTCAACTCATAGTCCCTTATGGGATCTCTCGAATGATTCCTCCAAACAATTCTTTGATACGGAAAATCTTCCTCTGCTACGCGAATTTGCCGGTACATCTTCGTAATGTCGGCAGTGAACACAATTCGATGTTTTCTCCATCGCATGAGGACTGAGGTCAGGTCTTCTTGTAGTTTCGGGCCGGTGAATAACATGTCGTTCAAAGAAGCGCCGTTGGTTGTACGATGAGAGGCGTCGAACACGACTCTACAGCTTGTGGTACTACTCTCCTTAAATACGGCGTGGTGAGGCAAGTAATTAATTGTGAGTGAAGGGTTGCCATTTTGAGGTGTACTGGCAAGCTTATATGCGGACGCGGTTACAGGTTGCATATGTGATAACTCGGTGTATTCGTTGAGACATTGGGTGTACTGGTTATATATTTCAGGATTTTTAGCAAAAACCCTTTCGATGCTATGGAGCCTTGACACCGCAGCGTTCCGAGATTCGCCCAATGAGGGATGTTCGAAATTAATAAAAGGCAATCTTACTTCATATCTGCCGGATGGGAGTCTGCGATGTGTTCGTTTGTAAAATTCCTCACATTCGGTTTCCGCTTTAGTGAGTCGCCTTTCATCAAGAACCTCTTCAATCTCCCAGAAACGCCGTAATAGACCTTCAATTTCGACGTTGTTATGTAAGGTAATGATGTTCATGTGAGCACTGAAGTCATGGTTACCATTTGAACAATGACGAATATCTCCGAAAAGTATCCATCCGAGGTATGTATTTTGTGCAACGGGTGCATTTGCGTCGCCTTTCTTAAGACCTTCACGTAGAATATGTGGATATACGTCCATCCCGAGTAGGACATCAATTTTCCCAGGTTTATTGAACGTGGGATCTGCTAGTGATAGACCGGTAAGATGTGGCCATGATGACAGAATTTGTATTGGTTGGGTAGGATGGAGAGATGTTAATGATTTCATAACATAGGCGTTTACCCCGCATGAAAAGGCCTCATTATTACATGATCTTAATCGGAAATAGACATGACTTGAGCAGAGTCCGGCGGTATAATCTCCAATTACGTTTACTCGTACAGATGTGTTGTGTTTTTGTAAGTGTAGGGTTTGCACGGCTTTCTGGGTTATAAAAGATCCCTGTGAGCCAGGATCGATGAGCGCGCGCAAAATATGGGTCCCAGTATCATTCACTACCTGTATCAAGGCTGTAGCTAACATCAAATTTGAGGAGGGGTGAGTGTTGTCGGCATACAGGGATGTTACGTTCCGATCCGGTGATTTTTCACCTAAAAAGCGCGTGGTAGCTGACTCGCCTTGCTCATCTTGTTGGCCTGATTCCTGGGGAGCATCATGTAAAAGAGTGTGGTGCCTTCGTCCGCAATGATAGCATGATCTGGGGCTATTACAGCCTTGTGTGGGATGGCTGATTGCAAAACAATTTTGGCACAATGGTTTTGAACTTACGAATTTCCTTCGACATGATTGGTTCATGTTTAGAAACTGTGGACACTGTCGTAGGGGATGTCCTTGTTCACATAACAAGCAAGCGGGTGTTCTTTTCACATGGAAGGATCGAGTTTCTCTTTTATATCTATATGTTTCCGGTGGATGACTGCTGGGACTTCCTTTCGACATTTCCAACGTTCGAAAACGGGATTCCAGAAAAGTGATTAATGCTGAAGTAGTGGGAAGCTCTTTGTCGCCAGTTAATGAACATTCCCAAAGATCTCGAGTTTCCCGGGGAAGCTTTTGTATAATTAAGAAAACGACCATGGCATCCCAAGTATCAACTGGGATTCCTAAATTACGTAGGGAATGTAGACATTCGTTGGTTGTGTCTACCAGGCCCTTTATTGCATCGGAGGATTCGTTACGAATAACGTTTTGTGTTGTTAAAATCTTCAAATAGTTGTTCACGATTACTCTAGTGTTGTCATAACGTTGCACGAGCAAGTTCCATGCAGTTTCGTAGTTAGATTCGCACACGTCGAGATGTCTTACCAATCGGGCAGCTTCACCAGATAAATTTGTTTTTAAAAAATATAGTTTTTGTACCTTTGGGATACTTTCGTTGGTATGAATTAAGGTGGTAAACAGATCTGCGAACGATCGCCAGTTGATGTATTCACCTGAAAATTTCGGAATCTCTATTCGAGGCAATTTTACTTGTGACATCGGTATGTTATTGAGCGTGGCTGTGGAGGTATACGGTAAATTTACTGGTTCTACTCCTTCAGCTATGGAGATGGCTGAAGCGGATGGTTGTATCCCTACATTTGGTACCCGCGTGAGCCGGTCGTAGGCATCGTTCAGTTCGCCAAGAAAGTTTGAATAAAATGTTTCGACTATCCCAAAAACTCCCTCTGTGAAATAACGCGATTGTTGGTCTGTTTCCCCTGCGTGAATGTCGATTAGGCGATTATTAGCACGAAATTGATCCCAAGTTTCCTTTATATTCACAAGTTTTCCTTTAATGACACCCGTGGACCGTTTATCTCGCGCCAGTTTGATATAGGTTCCTCGAAACGTCTCTAGTTCAGACTTCAAACTCATTTGTTCCGCGATCAATTCACTAACCGGCACCTTAAGTTTACTTGCAGATGAACTCGATGTCTCACTACCTGTAGCCATGGCAACTGCTTAATATTTCCTGTGGTTTCTTTAAATTTTAAAGATTTAATAGCGAACCTTTTGTTTACCGTTGTGAAACCAAATTCAAAAGAAACCGATATCTAAAACGTCTCCCGGTTTCCAAAAAAAAATCCTTATCCTAAATTGAGTGTTAACCGTTATCAAGCACTTGATTTTTTTTTTTTTTTTTATAACTGTATTATAATTTGATTATTAAAATAATGGACATGAAGAATTAAGTGGACTCCGTTTAAATTATTCAAGTATGATGATTTTAAAGCAGCAGAAAAAACAAAGAAAATTGATTTTAATTGTGTAAAAAAGAAATAGGTGTCATTTAATAATCCAAAAAAAAAACTTTTCTTTATATATTGACTCAAAAAAAATGAAAAAATATTGCACTCATGTTATTTTCACGGAATATGATTAATTACTTAAAATTTCTCCTCATTCAGCTCCACCTTACAATACGTGTCGTGCACGTGTTCGGGGTCGGATTTCGATATCGCTTCTATCCGGCTCGAAGGACCATGTTTATTTTTGAAATTACCTTTGAATTTCCTATGTTGTTGTTGTGATTAAAGTTGAGGGGTTGCAATTATAGATTTAATCACTTTCACTATGTTCCACAATTCACCACAAAAAAAAAAACCAAGAAACACTCTCACTAACTATTAACTGTCTTTTAACAGAGTTTCGGTGTGGACCGTCCCGGGATCGCGTCTGACTGTCAGAGTTTTCCTTTTTTGACTGAATTTTTCTTCTCTTCTCAACTATAACCCGTTGGGTTGCGAGTGATAAGGTTAACCGTTAATTTCTCCGATAGAGTTCACACAAAGTGTCCGAGTTGGGAAGAATTCTTTGTCTCGTGATGGTGTTAATAAATTGTGGCTCCAACAGAGGTGATAACAGAAAGCAAATCCAAGGCCGATTTACTGGCATCTCTGTTCGCCTCAAATTCTTCGTTACCTCAAGCTGATACGTCACCACCGGTCCTCGATCGCAACGCCTATTCAATGGACGGAATTTTCTTCAGGACACTAGAGGTGTTTAAATGTCTCAAAGAACTTGACGTCAATAAATCCACTGGCCCCGAAAATATTCCCCCTATGGTTCTCAAAAAATGTGCCTCACCCTTGGCTAAACCTCTGCGCAAACTCTTCGCCTTGTCATATTTCTCCGGAGTTTATCCCAACTCTTGGAAACTAGCTCATGTTCAGCCCATTCCCAAAAAAGGTGAAGCCAGCGACCCTTTAAACTATCGCCCAATAGCATTAACTTCCGTTCTCTCCAAAGTTATGGAGACAATAATCAACAAGAATAATTATGGAGACAATAATCGACAAGAAGGTTGATGAAATATCTAGAATCTAACCAAATTATTCACCACAGGCAGTACGGCTTCAGACCAAAACGGTCTACCGGCGACCTTCTTGTGTGCCTCACTGAACACATCAACCAAATAATTGTAACGTCAGGAGCGGCGGGTCAGTTCTCAGGTGTCCAAGGTTTGAATAAAAAAACTCCCGTTACGTTTATGTCCTTATTTTTATTGATTATAATCAAGGCAAGCGGTAGTTTGCCGAGTTCGTAAGGGCAAACAGCTAATGCCTTATTTACGCCTAAACATAGAAAACAAGGTGTTTTTTATAAAATTATGCGATTTATCACCTTTTTAAAAGCAATATAAGTAATTTTTCATTTGTAACCGATAAACAAAATATAAATAATTTATTATTCCATGAGTTTTTTTTTCCTATCATTCTTCGTTTTCTTTATTTTTACATTTTTTACATTTCGAATCGAACTTTTTTCTTCTCCTTCAGTCTAAAAAAGTGGGTACTCAAAATTATTCTGTCAGATGGCGCTCTAAGTTATTTCAATTGCTCAATAAAGGAGATGGTGCTACTAGTAAGTCGAAAAGTGTTTACTCGAACTGTTGATGCAAGATGGCATTAGATGATTAACAAAATGTATTCATTTAAAGTGGTTAGTCGTAACTATGGTCTTCGGAGAATCACAATCCGTGAGAAAAAATAGGGTTGCCATTTGAAATTTCAGACTTACTATTATAATATTTTTTGTTTTCCAAAACAACATTTTTTTCGTACCCAAAACGTGAAAAACGTGTTTTCGCTACTATTATTAGCTTTCTACCACCTGTTGCCCTGGACCAATTTTATCCAAAACACATTCATTGAATTCCGACGATTTTTCTCTTAATTATAGCGTCAAGAAATCTATTATGTCCCCCTTTTCCCCCTTTTTCCGACTGTCTTTATATATAATTTATATATAATCACGCAATTTATACGTCCATCTATTTATGGCGTTTTTTATATGTAATTTCAGGAAAAAACCTCTTTTTCGCTTAAATTAAACCACATTTTTACCTCCCAGAGCCCCAAAAACCATCGTAGGACGCTGCAAGATACCTTAAAATTTTCGTAAAACTATCTACTATAATTATAAAATATAACAAAAATCCGGATTTTCCTGCATTGGGGTCCCATATTTAACAACGATATGATTTTTCATGCTACGCCTCTTACTCGCACTCATCTTTCCCCTCGCCTGTCAAGGACTTATGCTAGCCAGAACCGCCTGTCATTGTACCAACTTACTTTAAATCGTCTAAAGAAACATATCTGTAAATTTCAACTTTACAGAATAAAGTTTATTTTAATTTACACATAATACACCTTCAGGCTCACCTGTCAGGTACTTGTGCTCATCGAAAACGCCTGTCAATTTTTTTTTGAACTTAATAACAAATAAACAAAATGGTAAAAAAATTTCAAGCTTACAGGAACAAGTTTTTTTTTTCAAATGTTTCCTACACTTTCAAAAATATAGGGGTTGATGACGTGCAGGGCTGAGGCGTGCCAGGCGATGGTCATTGTACTTAGGCAACTATGACTCATCACCATAAGAATTTCTAGCCTTACAGACACACCGTTACTCGGACGGTCCAGTAGCTCTCCTACTATAGTCTTTGGAACGTCTGCGCGGCGTTGCACAACCCAAACGTCATGTATTGGAACTCATAGAGTCCGAATGGGGTTATAATAGCGGTCTTGGGTATGCCTTGTGGAGCAACAGGGATTTGATGATAAGCTTTTTCCAAATCAATTGTTGAGAAGATGGTTTTTCCTTCCAGTATGTTAGCAAAATCATGTAGGTGTGGTATCGGGTACTTGGCTGGGATCGTTACGCTGTTTAATTTTCTATAATCGCCACATGGGCGCCAGCTTCCGTTTTTTTTTTTGGGTCAAATGTAAGGGGCTGGCCCATGGGCTGTTCGAAGGTCTGCAAATTCCTAGATTGAGTAGGTGTTGGAATTCCATTTTGGCCTGTCGTAGTTTGTCTTGCGGTAGGCGACGTGGGCGAGAAGAAACTGGAACCATAAACATAAACCTAGACCCTTGTAGTTTAGTGCAAAGGTTCATAGACCAGTACACTTGAATATTAAGAAAAAAGATTGTAATTCGCTGTCCGTTGTGTTGATGCAGTGGGTGATGTTGTGTTTGATGGGTTTTTCCTCAGGTGCGAAAAAAGTATAATATCTTTGTACTCGTTTACAATGTCAGCGAATTTGGATGTTATTATTGCCTTTAGTTGTATTGAAGGACTATCTATCTATCTATGTGCCCCTTAATCCCTCGCGGGACATAGGGCGGAAACAGTTGCCCTCCAGCGGACTCTGTTTTGCGCGACAGCTCTTAGCTCTGACCAGGATCTCCCAGCAGTTGCGGCCTCTGCTAGTAGGGTTCTCCTCCACGTTGTTCTAGGTCTTCCAACTCGACGGGATCCTTGCGGGTTCCAGTCAAGGGCCTGTTTGGCTAGATTTTCGTTATCGCGTCGCAAGGTGTGGCCAACCCAATTCCATTTCCTTCGCCTGATTTGGTCGTCTATCCTTTCTTGGCCGGCACGGCGCCATAGCTCTTCATTTGAAATTCTATCTTGCCAGCGGATTTTTAGGATACGACGAAGGCATCTGTTTATGAAGACTTGTAGGCGCCCTGTGATGAATTGGGTGACTTTCCATGTTTCGCAACCGTATAAAAGAACTGCCTTAACGTTGGAGTTGAACAGCCGCAATTTGGTGTTGGTTGAGATCTCCGTTGATCTCCATATGCGGAACAAGCATGCATATGCGCTTCGTGCTTTATTTATTCTGGAACTGACGTCTTCTTCTGCACCACCATTTTCGGTAATAATACTACCGAGGTAGCAGAATTTATCTACCAGTTCCACGTCACGGTTATTCAGCGCAGTTCGTTCAAGTGTGTTTGCATTTATCCGCATTTCTTTGGTTTTATTCGGATTCAGCCTTAAGCCTGCTAGACTACTTTCTGTTGCCAAATTGTTTAACATGTTTTTTAGCTCCTGATGTCTGTGGGCCAGCAAACAGATATCATCTGCGTAGTCGAGGTCCTTAAGGCGATCTAGCAAACCCCACTGTATGCCGCCGGTTCTACTATCTAGAGCGCCAACAAGAATGTCATTTATTACTATAAGAAATAGTAATGGGGATAGTAAGCATCCTTGTCGTACTCCTGAACTCACCTCAAAGCTGTCGGATAATTTTCCGTTATGGAGAACTCTGCATTTGGAATTGTTGTATAGGGCTTTTATCAATTCTATTATCTTATCCGGCAGTCCACGTCGCCGTAATGCCTGCCATATAAAGCTCCTATTAACCGAGACTAACGCTTTCTCATAATCTACGAAAGCAAGGTAAAGGGGGATCGGAATTCAGTAGACTGTTCCACTATTATTCTTAAGGTGTTGATGTGATCTATACATGAACGGCCCTTCCTGAATCCGGCCTGCTGCCTTCTAAGCGTTTGATCTACTGCCTCTCTTATTCTTGATAGTATAGTGTGGGACAAGATTTTACCCACAGTAGATAATAGACAGATGCCTCTCCAGTTGTCGCATATTGTTAGATCCCCCTTTTTGGGTATTTTGACTATGATACCTTCCGTCCAATCCTCCGGAAAGGTACAGGTGTTCCATGCTAATTCGAGGATTGGCTGAAGCGCATTTGCTATGAGGCTTGAGTCGGCTTTCAACAATTCTGGCGGGATGCCATCTTTTCCAGCTGCTTTACCATTGGCCATCGCATGAATTGCGGTTACTATTTCCGTCTTGGATGGGGCCCGGGTGTTGATTCTTATCGGCTGTGCATTGTTGCTGTTTTCCTGAGGTTCCTGTGTGGGTGAGCCATTCAGGGCGGCGAAGAAATAATCTCTCCATCTTTGGAGCTGCTCCTCGTCACTGCACAGCAGCCTTCCATCCGCACTCTTAACGGCATGCTTTTTAGTAGAGTGCTTTCCCGAGAGCTGTTTAGTAATTTGGTACAGCACTTTACTGTTGCCTGTGTTTGCCGCGTTTTCCGCTTTTTCTGCGAGCTCGTTTATCTGCTGCCTTTTATCACGCCGGACACTTCTCTTTACCTCTCGGTGTAATTGAGAGTACTCCCGTTCAAGTTGGTGACGTCTATCCGGGTCGCTTGTAGAGTTTATGTTATTTTTGAGGGCCCTCCTGCGTTCTATTTTTTGCCAGGTGCTGTCCGAGATCCAATGTTGCATGTTTCTCTGGACATAACCGATGCTCGCTTCCGCAGCCGTCAATATAGCGCCCTTTGTTGTACTCCACAGGTCTTCAATATTTGTGTCGTCAGAAACGGTTTGCTGGTTTAATATTTGCTGCAGGTTTCCAGCAAATTCTCGCTTTTTAGCGCTCTCTCGCAAGAGGTCAACGTTAAACCGTCTACGGTTTATAGATTCACGTTGAAAGTTTCTGAATGCAGCGATTCTAAGGCGAATAGTTGCTACTACCAAATGGTGGTCGCTTCCAGTGTCCGCTCCCCTGAAGCTCCTGACATCTTCCAGAATAGTTCTCCATCTGCGGCTGACGGCCACATGATCTATCTGATTTCTCGTTCTACCATCGGGCGATACCCCGGTCTCTTTATGTATCTTCTTGTGACAAAAGTAAGTTCCACCTACCATAAGTTGATGGGAAGAACAAAAGTCAACGAAAAGCTCACCATTGTTATTGGTAACTTGGCTTAGGCCTTGTTTTCCAATTGTTTGTTCAAGACCGGTGTTGTCGTGACCGATTTGTGCATTTAAGTCACCCATTAATACAATGATGTCTCCCCTTGGAATAGAGCGAAAAACCTCATTCAGTCGCATGTAGAACTCGTCTTTGATGTCATCTTCTGCGTCTTCGGTTGGAGCATAGCATTGAACTACCGTAGTACTTCTTAGCCTGGTACGTAGGCGCACGGTAATAATCCTCTCAGAAACTGGTGACCAGCTAATGAGGCTAGCCCTGGCTTCTTTGGTGAGTATTACGCCAACACCACTCCTACGGCTTTCAGATTCATTTCTCCCAGAATATAAGAAGGACTCGCCATTTGGGCAGATATGTTCCCCCGCATCGGGCCATCTGGTCTCGCTCAGTCCCATGATCTTGATTTTATATCGATTCATCTCGTTGAGGACTTCATCCAGCCGTCCCTCAGCAAGCATTGTTCTCACATTCCATGATCCGATTCGTGTCCTTGTTCGAAAAGCAAAGGTCGTCGTCGTGTTGTCCATCCGGTTCCGAGGCACTGTTTGCCGATTCGTAGCAATAGTGTTTTTTATGGGAGCGGGTTGCTAACCCTCAGCCCAACCGACTTAAAAGCTCTGTTTTGTGGCGCAGAGAGCTCGCCATTCGCCCCTCTCCCGTTAGCTCCTTCCGAAGAAGTACCCCAGGGGGCACCGCGGGGAGGTGGGATTAGGACTTGCTAACAGGTCTGCTTGGTGTTTGATTGCAGTGGATCTCTTCGGATTTTAATAGAAGTGACAAATCGGGTGTCACCACTTTCCGAGATCTTTGTTAGCCGTTCGCCCCCCGTATTGAAGGACAGGTCGTTTTTATTCCATTTACTTCTAAAGAAGTTATGCTGTCTATTAGCTTACTGTGCTTTAAGTCAACGAGTATTCCAAAATGTTTTAGGAAATCTGCTCCTAAAATGGGGCGTGTGACGTTCGCTACTATAAATGCCCACTTAAAGGTCCTTCTTAAACCCAAACTTATACACATGAGTTTTTCACCGTAAACGCCGATTGGTGTGTTGTTAGCTGCATATAGTTGCCCTAAGTCTGGTTGTTTGCGTTTCTCTTTTTGAGTTGGTGGTAGGACTGAAATGTCTGCTCCGGTGTCTATCAGGAATTTTACATTTGTGATTGGGTCGGTGACGAATAGGCGACATTGTTTTTTGGTCACGTCAACTGTCGCTTCTACTGACGTGCCACTTCGTTTCCCGCACTTTGAAATTTGCACGGCTGTAGACACTTTTTTGCCTTACTGTTGAATTTACGATGGTACCAGCATATCAGTGAGCTGGAACGAGTTTTGGAATGAGATTTGCTGCCTGATCGCCTGAACCTCCTGCTGGCTGTGCGTCCAGTTGGGCGCTCTAAGTTTTCGATTTTCCTGGTGAGCTCGTCTAACTGTTGCTGAATGGTACGGTTGACGGTCTCATTTTCCGTGCGTGTACAACATTGTGCCACCTGCTGGAATTCATTGACCTCTGCGATTTTGTCGGCGAGAGTCGCGAGTTTTTCTAGCGGTTCGCTGCTGACAGAAACAATTGCGCGCATATTTTGTGGAAGTCTTTGCATCCAGAGTGTTTTTAAAAATTCATCTGTCACGCTAGTGCCGGCCAGATCGCGCATTTGGTGTAACAGTTGGGATGGTTTTTTGTCTCCTAAGTCAATTTCTTGCACTAATTTGTGTAACCGTTTTTGTTCTGACTCGCCAAACTCACGGGTTAGCCTTTGTTTCAGCTTATCGTACATATTCTCACTTGGTGGTTTAAGGATGATGTCGCTCACCTGCGCTAGGATATGACTGTCGATAGCAGCAACTATGGTATGGTACTTTGTTGCATCCGTTTTAATCCCACTGGTCATAAATTGTGACTCTTCTTGTGCAAACCATAATTCAGGATTTTCTTTCCAAAAGGGTGTAACTTTGACTGAGGTTTTGCAGATTTCGTTGTTGCTTTCCGGTAATTTATCCTCTTCCATCATTATATTCCTTTTTTCTTCGGGGTCACCACTTGTAGGTTGATTAAATACCTTTATTTTGTTTTCTATAATTAAACAATATTATTACAATGAAAAATATTTGAAAAAGAATACTATGTTGTTCTTCCTGACAGCTCGCCGTTTTCTAGACTAATTCCAAACTATTATTTTGTTTTTACGTGGCTATCTCGTTTACTTATACAATTTTATTTTTGTATTTATTTCAAAGTAGAAATAACGGTGGCAGTCGCCACAGTACTAAAAAGGACGAAATAGACCGAATTTTAGCATTAAAATTGAAAGTAAAAGTAAAGACCGCAGCATAAAAATTGACTGGACATTACTTATAGGAAATTCTCCAAGCTTTTCAATTTTGGGGAAAAAAATATTAGTTAACTAGGTATTTTTGGAAGAAAAAGGTGGTTTTAGTTGAAATTTTAGTGAAAAAAAACAAAATTTTGACGACTCATTACTCCGGAAGTTGATAGGGTAGAACCCTTACTTTTCCTGTTTTAGATAGGTGCAGGTATTCTGCGTAAATTGATACCTTACTCATGAAAATATCTTATAGGGTTACCAAAACACAGGGTGATATGTAAAACTACAAAAAAATTCAAAACGCCCTAGCTGCTAAACCGTTACGATTTCCCTCCCCCTCCCATACGATTTTTTGTTCGTCTGGCGAAAACCTATCCACAGCCGGCCGCTTTGTGAATTTAACAGTTACACCCTGTATATACATATACATATGTATGTAATTAAATTTGTCTTTTTTGCAGTAGTTTGTGGAAGCATGATGCATGGAATTGAGTGCTCATTTTTGCAAGAGGTATTATGTTTGCGCTACTTATTTTTTTACATGTTTTTACAATGGAATCTATTATTGATGTTTTTTCTTTAGGTATGATTAGTATGGTTAACGCATCGTAAATTCTCTTTTGATTTTGACTTCATGATCCTCAGCTGATTAGTAGGTATTATTTTTACATCGTTAATATGTATTCGTCAAAATGCCGCGACAAATAAATTGCTCTCCAGCACTCCTGCTTGAAACGTTGAAGCAATTCCCAGTACTAGACGCAAATGGCCTGGTCATCAATCGTGAGGACGAAATATGGAATGCTGCTGCTCAGTCTACCGGCACCGCAATTAAAGGAAGCACGCTGAATTTCTACGTTCGACAGAACAAATTCAACTTATTGAGCGATTTGAAATCTTTTTTCAGCATCCCAGAATCAGCATCGCTGCTAATATCATCTGCAACATTACCTCCTGATGACACAACTGTTTCCAAAGAGGCCTCGGTAGTCTAGAGGTAAGGCGCCTGACTGCTATCCCCAGAGGTCCCGGGTTCGAATCCCGGCGGCGCCACGGTCCTTCGCCTTTCCCACCTAACTTTCCTTCTTTCTTCTTCCCTCTTTACATTCCTGATTCCCCTGTCATAGCCTTCCCTAGTCCTCCCCCGCTCCACCAAGCGCATGCCATCGGTTGTTTGATGAGATTCAACTCGTTTCAGGAGGCATAACACTCCAGCGAGTTGTTCTCGACACCCCGATGTCAGAGTCGCGAAATGGTTGTGAGTAGGTGGAATAAAATATCGCGGCTAGGTTGTGACAGTTACTTCCTTCTCTTCTGTCTATCTTCCGGCTAAAGCTGCTGCTCGACATTCACTCTATACGAAAAAATAGATTGTCGGCAGTACAAAGGGACTTTCTCTAAGCCTCTAGTCTGTCACATAAAAAAAAAAGAACACATTGAAGACCCTTCATACGAGGCAGTACCGATAAAAAAAACGAGTCCGTTGCGTCTTGCCCGACAATTTTCAGTTCAATAACTATTGAGGCAAAACAATGGAATGCAGTAAAGCCAGTTTTAAAAAGATATGCAAAAAATCCTTCAGGAGAAATGACACTGAGATCAGGATGGACAACATTAGTGTCTGATGCAATATATGATAAATTCAAGATACCCTGCGCGTTTGTCGTAAAAAGAGGAAGAATCTGCAAGAAGGAATCGAGCCCGTATATGAGTTTCTCTGGGAAGTGTAAAGAGTGCAACGCTCCACTGGTCGGTCATTGCCTGGTGGAACCAGAAGAAAATGCAGGCATTACTCTAGCGATCACCGTTGTGGACACCAGAGGATTAGCGCACAGTATGAGGAGGCCTTTAACCGGGAAAAGGAGGGAAGAAGTGGGGCAGCAATTACTATCAAAAAAACCGGCAATCTGGCTCAATGAAAAAGCAAAAAAAAATGGAATTTGGTGATCCAATGCCTCCATATCTGCCTCGCAAAGCCACTTTGCGGGAGTGTAAGGAGGAAGCCGTCGCGAAAGACTTGAATATTGACAAATCTAGGGAAGTCATCGCGTCGGTTCAGGAGATGAGGCTCGAAGGCGAATTCGCAGGGTGCATAAAAGAGTTCCGCACATAAGTTTTCCTGTTTGTATTGGTCCCCACTGCAGATATACAATTACAAACACCCCAGAAGGTTCCGAAAAATTGAAGTGGATGCTACAGGAACGATAGCCAAATCTCAGCAAAACCCCACTGGAGATACGTCAGCAAGCTTTTTATATCAAATTGTGCAACCAGCTGAAACCAGCGTTGCCCCGGTAGCACAAATGATATCTGAAAAGCATGATACCAATTCCATCGCATACTGGCTCGGAGAGTTCTTGAAGGTAGCGCCAATTCCTGATGAGGCGGTGTCAGATTTTTCTATGGCATTGTTGAATGCCATGAGTTTGGCGTTCAATAAACGGCCATTGAAGGATTATACAGCTGACTGCTTCGGGGCCCTCAACAACATCGAGGTACAGCATCCCCTTCTGTCATTCATCAGGGTTGACATAGCTCATCTGGTCAACATCATTTGCAAGAAAAAATTGTTCGAAAAGAGACTTTCCGCAGTTAAGGATTTCTACGTCAGATCTGTGGGTTTACTAACCATTTGCGATAACTTGGAATCCTTCAGAAAATCACTTACTAGTATTTTTATTCTTGCGCTCAGCGAATGTGTCGGCGAAGACGAGGATGGCAAAGATCTGGATAGTGAAAAGCGGCAAAAAAAACTATTCAAGAAAATGGAAAAGTTCACGATTGACGACGACGTAATTGATCGAGATTGCTTCGAAGACGCGGATGACCTAGAAGAAGCAAATGAGATTAAAGACTACATCAACAACATTCTGAACAAAGCAAAACTCAAAGCTGACCGTTGCAAAGGATTTGCAGGTGTAAATCCGTACTACTTGCCCGAAATCGTTAGTATTCTGGTAAAATTGTCCTACCAATTCCCGCTATGGACAAATGTCATGAACTTTGCTTTCCCAAAAGCAAATCCTGTTGCTTCCTCAGCAAGATGCGAAAGCTATTTTAAAGAGCTGAAAGCATCTTTGGGAGGCAGTAGCTATAAACCTCTAAGGGCTGATAAATTTATCGCGAAACACCTTAGGTGGATTGAGGAGAGCTCCAGCAAAATTGAAAGGGCAGCAGTACTAAACAGAGCTGCAGAACGAAATGAGAAAGGACGCAAACGACGAAAGGAAGACCCCGGAAAGACAGTTTTGAAGAAAAAAAAACAGATTTAAAACCTAAGATCACTGAACAGGATTTTGTCGATAACCAAACAAACCAAGAATATTTGAAACACGAGGAACAATGGAGGGGAAAAAATCGACCAGAGAAATTGACTGAAGACGACTGCATATCCACAGAAACAACAACATACCACCCACTCGATTCACCAATCAAGATATCGCCACGTCAACTGATTCTACATTCAACAGCAATCAACGAAGACAGGAATATAAATTGCGACAACGAAATCACAGATTTCATCATAACAGACGACTCCAAGTATACACGCAGAGAGAATACTGAAACCAAAACAGACGAGGACAAGAGAAGTGAAGATAGTGTAGGAAATATCGAGATGAAAGGAATCATACGAGAGGACCACAACGAAGAAATGAATCATCCCAATGTGTCAAAAACAACAGTACTTTCGTCCTTTTCCGGGTATTTCCATGGCACACAATCGGAAAATCGCAAGAAACAAAAACGCATTTTTAGTGAATGGATTCGAAATTATCTCTAGAAATAGTTGATGGAAAACCTTTGGCAGTAAAGAACACTTGTCCATTCGATTCATTCACCGAAATAATTGGAAACGCATACCTAGAAAATGAGGTTTATCGCACATTCCTGGACCAGGCATCGCAAGAATCAAATTACATTTCTTTTGTTGGAAGATATGTGAAGAATGGAACCTCAAAGGAACTGTATAATCAAAAATTACCCACCCAGTAATTTTTGGTATAATGATCGCACGCAGCTTCTGTCAACATTGTATACTGTCCGACAGAACGTCTTAGATTGTGCTGGCAATGCTGGCAACTTAGTGAAAAGGTTGTACAAAAATTTGCCGGACTTGGCCTCATCAATTCAAAACGGTGTATGCTCAGCATGTGACACACAATTGGATAATGTTTCTATTTTCGAAATTCCGTCAACAGTATGGAGGACGTCTTTCCAACCGGAAAAATGCCATCACAGATTTTTTCGTAGACGATTTAGGCATGTGTCAAAAATGCCATGCTAAAACGAGTGTGAAGAGGGAACCAGGAGTTCATTTGCTGCTGGATACGGAGTCACATTCAACGCACAAATTCATAAATCCGTTTACTCAAACGCAACAAATGAAATCTCGCTAAACGAAGTGCCTTCATTTATAACTATCAACACCAAGAAGTACGTGCTCAATGGTTTACGAGGCAGGACACGATCGCAATTCAGTTAGACATTACAAGGCATTTTGTCGGACAATCAACGGAACCTGGATAGAGTACAATGACATATCGCGAAAACCACATTCAATAAAAAATAAAAAAAACAGAAAAATCAGTCCTTCGAAAATAGTTTACACTCAGTATGCCGCGTAGTATTTTCTACTCGAGAAACAAGCTCTAAGAAGAGTTTTCCTCACTTCACTTCACTTAGTAGCAACAAAATGTGATTAATAAAATGTACTGGCTAATATTAAGTAGACCTAAGTTGTTTTTTTTTAGTACTAAGCTTGTCACCCTAATGAATATTATTTATTTATGTTATCCCTAATTTACGCTTGAACTGAACTGTTTTATTAATGTGATCGTCCTAGCGGCTGTTTTGAATTTCTTTATTTTATTATGTATTGTTCTATTTTATTAATCTATTTAATTGATTACTTGCCTAGCTATCTATTGATAGCTAAACAAATATCTTGAAAGTAATAAATGTAGCTAATGGCCCCTATTGCGAGTGTCGATTAACGACTATAGTCGATTGCTTCAATTAATTTTCTTTTTGGCATTGGGTAACCCAATCGAAAAATATTTGGACTACTCTGATTTAAAAAATTATTTTAGTTGTCAAAATTCCCAGCAAATTTTGTCGTGAGCAAAAAAGCAATCGATAAAAGTCGACTGTCAAATCAACAATTTTCGATTACAATCGACATTCGCAATATCAAACTAAATAATCGACAGTCTATAATCGATAATTGTCGCTTGTCGATTAGGTATCGACACTCGCAATTGGGGCCAATATCTCGCTAGTGTCAACTTAAGTTTCCAATATCAACTTGTTATAAGCTAGCTATAAGTTAGTATGTAAGTTTTCCAAATGGAATTATTGATTTAACCATTAACTCACGAAATGTGATTTGAAGTGACTTGATACTACTTTATTTTGAATTAAATTTACTTTTACTTTATCGTTATGAGTTGAACTCTTGCTAATTTATTATTATTTTTTTTTTGTTACGAAATATCTGTTCCTGAGGATTATAAACAAAAATTTAAAATCAAATGATTTAACTCAAATATACCTTCCTTAAAGTTAAAATAATTACAAGATACTTGAAGGAAACCTTTGTCAAGCGAACACATATGAACAAATGAATTACTTAAAGTACCTTCCATTAAACCTAGAATATTTATAAATACTACATAAAAGAACGCTGGCTTGGCACTGCCTCCCCCCTGTACTGCTAATGGGGCCCATCCACGGGCCAACTAGTTGCCCTAACTGATAGGCGAAGAGCCGACCGCTGAAAATGGCACCTGATCGGTTAAAGAATATATATTATTGGAAAAGGTAGTATTCAAATAGATCAACACAATGATATAGGACCCATAGTCTCCAATAAGTCGCATGACTAGGCAACCATTTTTTGATAGTATAGATTTTGGTATAGTTGCCTAGCTCATTAGTTAAAGCATGATTTTGCTATTTAATGAAAGCTTAAACTCTCTAGTTTCAGAAAAAAAATGGTTGCCAAACCTCTGACAGTTCAAAATTGTGGCAGCCCGCTTTGAAAACGGGACACCCGAGTGTGCCAACATATTTTTTATTTTTTTAATATTTTTAACTTCCCAGTATAGGAAGTTATTGTAATCGGTCCGAAAATCGAAATCGAAAATTTCAACGTATTTTCATCTTTCAAGGTCCCAGGAGCATTTTAAGCAAAAAATTGGGAGGAAGTATGTGTGTGTGTGTGTATGTGCGTACGGATGTGGTCATTTTTTCCTGCACGATATCGCGCGAACCAAAACTGATATCGACTTAGTTGACGTGCGTATTAACCAAGATATGATCTGAAAAGATTTTCATAAAATTCGGTCGAGCCGTTTTTTTTTGTTTAAGCGACGTAAGTGATTTTTGTACCTGCACGATATGGCCCGAACCACAAAAGATATTGACTTACTTGAGGTGCCGTTCGAAGCGTATTAGCGACAATATAATCTGAAAAGATTTTTATAATATTCGGTCCAGCGGTTTTTTGGTTTAAATGACTTAAGTGATTTTTGTACCTGCACGATACCGCGCGAACTAAAAACTATATCGACTTCATTGAGGTGCCGAAAAACATTAATACATCAATTTTATATACATTTTCGTCATCCTAATCTTGTAAGTGCGCACATTTAGTTTGACATTTTAGCGAAAATATTGATAAACAATTGTGACAAATTCTCGGTATTATGCGTATATTCTATATTGCCTATTGTTCATTTATTATTAAAATATCCAATCATAATATTCAACATCCATCATACTGGGAAGTTGATCGTGTGAACCGAAAGGGTCGAACCCACATCCCAACTAGTTTTTTTTTTCAATTATCATGTGCATAATTAAAACATAGGAAATAAATTATAGGAAATATTATTAAAACATAGGAAATAAATTGAAGAAAAATATATTTTTAAAATAACTATCCCCTGAAACTTCAACTTATTCAACTACAGGTAAGCGCGTAAACTATAGAGCCAAATTACACGGCCTATCACTTTCCAAGACTCACTTTCCAATCACTTCCAATAAACCGGTTTTTTAGACAAGGGGGCGCAGGGAAGTGTATGTGTTGGTCTCACTTGTGAATCCAAAAATATTTAGGGTCTCACAGCAAATTACACTAACACAAGCATAACTTAGTTCTCTGGGGTTCATGAAAATTTACATTCACATTTGCATTTACTATCTCGTTACTCGGAAAAGCAGCAGAATTTTAGGTGCATCGTGTAATACTGAAATCATACACAAGCCGGTTTAACGTGAGTTTAACGTAATTTTACTCAAAAAGAGATCGAAAGCGACAGCTGCTCCTCCGTTTAAATTTATATAACTTGGTCATTCTTGCTTGGCAGTCCTTACAGCAAAGATATACTGTGATTTTTGGAGTATAAGTTGTGTTGTGGAAATAATTTCACTATGAAGGTGTGTTTTCTGTGCAGTGAATCTCAAGGGTTTGTTAATATTTTCGATCCAGAAACTTTAGAAAGATGCACTCGTATGAGTCATTTCCGAAAAATTAAGAAGCATAAATATTGGGAAATTGATGTTCCCAAAACAATTGGTGGATTGGTTATCATTCCGACTGTTATAAGAAGTTCACCGTCTTAAAAGCCCGATACAAGGCAGAATTTGATGGTTTATTGGAAGTGATTGGAAAGTGAGTCTTAGAAAGTGATAGGCCGTTTAATTTGGCTCTATAGTTTACGCGCTTACCTGTAGTTGAATAAGTTGAAGTTTCAGGGGATAGTTATTTTAAAAATATATTTTTCTTCAATTTATTTCCTATGTTTTAATAATATTTCCTATAATTTATTTCCTATGTTTTAATTATGCACATGATAATTGAAAAAAAAAAAAAAAAATAAAAAAATAAAAAATATGTTGGCACACTCGGGTTGCCCGTTTTCAAAGCGGGCTGCCAAAATTTTGAACTGTCTGAGGTTTGGCAACCATTTTTTTCTGAAACTAGAAAGTTCAAGCTTTCATTTAATAGCAAAATCATGCTTTAACTAATGAGCTAGGCAACTATACCAAAATCTATACTATCAAAAAATGGTTGCCTAGTCATGCGACTTATTGGAGACTATGGGTCCTATATCATTGTGTTGATCTATTTGAATACTACCTTTTCCAATAATATATATTCTTTAACCAATCAGGTGCCATTTTCAGCGGTCGGCTCTCGGACTATGAGTTGTGTTGTCCCTAAATCGAAGCGTGTGTGGGGCAGTTGGCAAATTGATTTAGTGCATAAAATCGCGCGTCGATTCCAGTCGAAAAGTTATTTAGTGATCTGAGTGAATAAATTGAAAAAAAAAAAAGTGAATGATTAAGGGTATTTTAAGAGTGTTAATAGATGAGGTGACCATTTTCGTTTACATTCGCGATGGTTTTTTCAACTTAATTTAGAGAAAATATGTTGAATTTGTGTGGTTATCGAATTGAGCCGTTTTCTTTGAAAGTGGTGTAAGTCCATTTTTGACAAAAAGTTAGTTAATGATAAAATTGAATGTAATCTGCTATGAACTTTTTATCTCTAAACAGTTTCCAAAAAAATCTTTCAAAATTTTCATAATTTTGCCAAAATAAATTTACCTAGTTAATGAAATTGCAAATATAATTTCTTTGAAAGTGGTGTAAGTCCACTTTCCGCAAAGACATAATAGTTCGTTTACAAATTATGCTACATAATTTCCCTACTTCATTTTTATATGTGTGGCAGCACAGATAATAGCATAAAAGCTTTCCTTTCGTTCACTGAAATTTCGGTTCTTCCCCGGTTTATTGCAAAGTATAAGACTTAGTAGTGTGTTGTGTTTGTGCACTTGAAGAAATTTTTAATTTTATAACGAGTGTGACTTCTATATTATATAATATTGAAAATGGATAATGTCACCTTAGAATCGGACAGTGATTCAGGTAGGTATTTATAAAAGAAAGCCGTTATTTTGATAAATTTTCTTCTCCATTTTAATAATTTTAATATTTTATTATTATAGAAATCATTCCAATGAATAGAAAGAAAAAAGGAATCTTCGAATCAGATTCTGATGAAAACAATACATATTCAAATAAAAATTTTAAAAGGAGGAGAATCATACAACCAACTACGAGTTCGGATAAGAATGCTATTTCAGATGACGATGAGTCACATTCCACAGAAGAAAACAATAATGTAAATACGCAAAAGGACAGAAAAATGAAACGCAACAGCGGACAAAAATATTACACAAATACAGGTAAAATTGTTCCAGCGAAAAAATTTCGAAATATAAAGTGCAATTGTTCAAAAAATTGTCAAACTCTTGTTAGTGAAGCTGACCGCAAAGCAAATTTTGATACATTTTGGAATCTGGGAGATTTTAATAAACAGAATATATTTCTCTCCAAAGCTGTTCAATGCTATAATGTAAAAAGAAGACGCCAAAGAAATTATAAAGGAACACAAAGAAAATTTGTATACAAATATCATTTACCTCTTCCCGCTGGGAGAGTTTCGGTTTGCAAACATTTTTTTGTAAATACTTTTAAAATATCAATAGGGCGAATAGATCGTATTTTAAAATCTAAAGATAATGGATTGGATATGCGTGGGCGCATGGCAGGATCTTCTAGAAAAACTTCAGAACTCGGAATAAACTTTATAAAGGAGCACATCCAAAGTTTCCCGGAGTACGAGAGCCATTATACCCGATCGCATAATCCTAAGCGAAGATATTTAGACCCTGAGTTAAACGTCAAAAAAATGTTTGAGTTATATTTACAAAAATGTGAAGAAAGTAATATTTCTCCAGTTAAAGAAGTGACGTATAGGAGAATTTTTAAAAAAGAATTCAAGTTGCACTTTCACCAGCCGCGGAAAGACACATGTCAAAAATGTGATTTTCTAAATTTAAAAAAAAAAAAACATCATGTAACAATGCGGAGATTGCAAGCATCACACAAGAACATGATGTTCATTTAAAGAACGCTGAATTCAGGGGCGGCGCTTTCATAGGTGCGAATGGTGCACTTGCACCGGGCGCAATTTGTCGGGGCGCAGATCCAGAAATTCAGATTTAAAAAAAATTAAAACTTTGTAAAAACAAATCGCAAAGAATTCTCGCTGGTGCAAAAAATTAAACAAATTTTTTCCCAATTTCTGTCCTTGTACTTGCTCGTCCTCGTGGAAGTTTCCAAAGCCTTTAGCTAAGAGATGCGAGAAATTTGAGAAAAAATCTCCCAAGTGAGAGAAAAATCTCATTTATTCGGAGCACTTTTTGAAAATTCTGTAAATAGACCATATTCACTCACCCAAAAGGAAAAATTGTTCCAATGGCTCTGTATTGTGTATTGCTGTTTGCTCTGATTGATAGAAACTTGAGGGCAATGTTGCTGCAATTTTAAATTCTGTTTCAAGCATTGTTACAGGGTTGTCAATTTTCGTTTGATTAATGGGGACGCCACAGTCACATGTACCCCAAAAAAACATGGCCGATTATATTCATCCGGTTCATGGCCAAGTTAACTATTAAGATATTATATGTTTACGCCTAACTTGAAAAATAAGCTTTTAAATTGGATTTTATATCGATGCGATTTTTCGTATCTAACCAATTTATGGATTTTCCAATGAATTTTTATTAAGTTTGAATTTTTCTTGCATTGTTCCATTTCGACTAACTTAATTTTGAACAAATGGTCGAAATGGGTCAAATTCAGCTAACTTCATGTGGCGCACGTCAGCTTTAGGCGATATCTGTGGCCAAAAATGAACTAGAAGTTAACTTTCTGCTACCCATCCATTTCCGGGTATTTTCCCCAGAAGAGCTTTAACTCCTTGTATAGTCTCCCTGCATTGTTAAAACAGGTAAATGAACGAAATGAGGAAAACAAAAGGCCTTGTGGCGAGAAATCCTCTTTAATAGTTCTTTTTTGTTTGTTGCTTTATAGCTCCGCTTCACCGTCTTCAGTTCAATAAAGTACAATTCAATCCGCACAAGTGACTTCACCGCCTAGCATTTTCAGTTCAAGCTTGAAATTGTTGTTGCTCTTTGGCCAGAAGTTAAAAATGCAAAAGCTCACTCGAATGATATTCCATTGTTCCAGCTGGTTACTCTCTTTTGAGTGATCTCAATTTCATGTTCTGTTCGGTGAACTCAGGCTTTATTTTTCCTGAGTTCAATATGTGAAAATGTTTCCTACGCAAAAATTGAAGTTCAAATATGCCCGAACTTGAGCATTTCGAAGAATCCATGGGTTTTCACAAAAGCCAACTTTTCCAAGAAACTATACGTTAGAATGCTTTAGATTGTTGTTGTTGCTTTTAATATTAATTCTCCCTTCCGCCATTTCTCTTCTTTTCCTAGTAAAAGAGAGACAAAAAGAAAAACAACACAACTGTGAAAAAGTTGATTCAAAAATTTCGTGAAGGAATTTAGACGTTCAAAAAATCTGCCCGCCTCATCTTCCGCTGTTCCCCGCTTCATTCTTCAGCTTCGCTGACGTTTTCAGCAGATTTTTGTTGGTTGGATTTTACCCATGTGAAACTTACTATCTACGTAATCTTTTTTTTATGTTATACGCATTATTATGGTGGAAACTTAAAGTTTGCGCAAACTGTGAAAACTATTTCGCCCATTCAACGAGTATTGACTTTTCCATTGTCCTTCAGTGCGTTCAAAAATGAACAGCTTATGGGGCGCAATATACCACAGTGCACCGGGCGCAAAAAAACCAAACGCCGGCCCTGGCTGAATTAGCAAGAAAATGTATGCAAGAAGATAAGATTTTGTCATCACAAAATCCAGATAGATATTTCGCTTTTTCTTTTGACATGCAGAAGGCATTACCCTACCCGAAGTTATCTGTGTCCATTGCATATTATAAACGTAATATGTACGTTTTAAATGAGGGATTTCACAATTTTCATGATGATAAAGTTAGTATGTATGCATGGGACGAAACTATTGCATCTAGGGGTGGCCAAGAAATTGCTTCTTGTTGCTTGAAACATTTGGAAAATGTAACCATCCAACAACATGTAATAGCTTACAGCGATATGTGTACTGGACAAAATAGGAATTTAAAATTGGCTTTAACATGGCTTAAAGCTGTACAATCATCCCAAAATACCATAGAAATTATAGATCATAAATTTTTATATTCTGGACATTCTTATCTTCCAAATGATGCCGATTTTGGAACTATAGAGACGTCCATAAGAAAAAAAAATTTACTGTATATTCCCACAGATTATTATACCATTATACAACAATGCCGAAAACATAAAAAGTTTATTTTACGTGAAATGAAACGAGATGATTTTGTTTCAACGAAACCACTTGAAAATGCAATTCTACGAAGACGAAAAAATACTAATGGTGAAGAGGTAAATTGGCTGAAGATATGTTGGATAAGGTTTTTAAAAAACAAACCATATACAATGCTTTATAAAACTTCATTTGATGAAAATTCGGATTTCAAAACATTAGATTTAACGCCCAGACTTGGAAGACCACGAAAATTTGAAAATATAATACTACCACCTTTATATCATCACGCCAGGCCCATCACAACCGAAAAATTCAACGATATGATGGATCTATTACCTTATATTCCTCCAATACATCATGACTACTTTCAACAACTTGATCATAATGAAAAAAATTAAAAAGTGGAACATATTAATATAAAGTTGAATTTAATATAATTTTAAATGTATTACCTGAAATAAAGCCTTTTTATTTTGTTTTTTTGACATGTTTAATAAAAATTCCATAAAAAATTGGTTTGTTTTAATTGAAATCCCATATTTAATACTTCATCAATGCATGATTTTCATATTTTGTTGACTTTGAAAGTGGTGTAAGTCCATTTGAGATCATCAAAAGTAGCAATTTCTTTTAACTAATACTTTAAAAACGATCACATTATAAAATTAAATCAATTTAATATTTAAAAAACATAACATGAGCGTATTAACATATACTAATATTTTTCAATACATTCAAACGCAAACCCTTAAATATCTCCATATCATATAAAGTGGACTTACACCACTTTCAAAGAAAACGGCTCAATTAATAGTGAATTTAAAGTGATTAAAGATTATCATAGAAAAATTAAGTGAAGAAAAATGTGCAGAAAAAAGTGCAAAAGTTATTGTTATTCATATTGCGTTCTTATGTTTTTAATAAGTATTCCATAATAATTTTAAACCACTTTAAATTCACTTTTAAATTCATTACGACACAAATTCAACATTTTTTCCCTAAATTAACTCGAGAAAACCACCGCGAAAGTAAACAAAAATGGTCACCGTATCAATTATCACCCTTAAAATACACATAATCGCTCATTTTTTCTTAATTTATTCACTCAGATCACTAAATAACTTATCACTGTAATCCTCGCGCGATTTTATGCAATTTAATGAATATTTAATACTTATAATTTACAATTTTATCAAATTTTTATACTCGCCGACATGTTTTAACTTCGATAACGCCATTGAAATTAATTTTGACTTTTATTAAGAGAACCGGACCATCACTTACTACATACACACGCGCTTCCATGCATGTTCATGGCTTGTATTATACATACAGTGCACGAAATTAATTTGAAGACAACTTTTCCCAACTTTGAAGTTCCGTTATGTAAAAACTAAGGATTTCTATGAGTTACCAAAAATATCAAAATTTAGGGATTTTTGTGTAGATTCGTCTTCGTTTAAAAAATATTCCGTTTTTTCATGAAATAGAGAAATAGAGGAGTGTCTTTAAATTAATTTCGCGGTTTTGAGCAAACTTCTAAAATTATGCCTTGGAAATGCGAAATTATGCGAAATTAATTTAAAGACACTCCTCTATTTCTCTATTTCATGAAAAAACGGAATATTTTTTAAACGAAGACGAATCTACACAAAAATCCCTAAATTTTGATATTTTTGGTAACTCATAGAAATCCTTAGTTTTTACATAACGGAACTTCAAAGTTGGGAAAAGTGTGTCTTCAAATTAATTTCGTGCACTGTATATAGGTTATGACCCAGCCTATTCACCTGGCTGCCTTTATCACACATGTAATCTATAAAAACACCTACATACAAACTTAAGATTAACACTGGAAGTACATAGCGACGCGACGTGACGCTACGCGAAGTTAATAATGTCAAAAAAATATTGAATTATACGATATCCTATGTAGTGAGTACAATGTAACGCGACGCGACGCAACGCCAAGCTTTCGACGCGAAAAGTTGACCAACTTTGAACTTTTGCCGCGACGCGACGCGAAAATAGCGTTAGCAAGAGATCATAAATCGGCCTCGTCATTCTAGTATGCTTAAAAAAATCCTCCGGATCATTATTTTTAATATGAAGGAAACTGGTTGTAAAGTATCCGTTAACATCTCGGGACAAATTCACCTCCCGGACCCACCAGCGCCTTATATTTCGATTGTATAAATTTTTATATTGTTTATACAATATGAATAGCATTGTTAACAACATTAATACTTCCATGGTTTTTTTTTTTTTGACAAATACGAAATACTTTCAATAATAACCTAGCCTAGTTTGACCGATTTAAAATTTTAACGCCAAGAAAATCCGGCTTCAATGTGTTTGGTTGAAAAGCTTCGGCGTCGCGTCTCTCAGCGTCTCGTTCACGTCGCGTCGCGTCGCGTCCCTATGTACTTCCACTATAAGGGGACCCTCCTATGAAATGTCTAAAATCTACAATTTTCAATAGTCCAGTGCAATTAGTAAATCAAATTGCATTTCATGATGGTCAAAATTTTTTTTTGGAATTTGTTGGGGTTCAGCTGACAATGTTAAAACCAAGTTTGTGGGGTCGCAGTGTGATGGGAAAAGCCGCCATCTTGAAAAAAGGTAGAGGTCGTTTATGCCAAATAACTCGGTTGTGTGCAATGATAGCTGAAAATGATCAATACAAAGTCATTAAAGAATAAAATTATCTACAAAATGAGCCCTTAACGAGGTCTGTAAGCTAATTTGGCTCAAAGTTATGGCCGCTCAAAGTTCGAACTTGTTCGGGTGGTTGAGGTTGAATGCAGTTTTTTGCGATTAACTCGTAAGATATTAATTTGGGTGGGTTAATGCCGATTACCAAACTTATAGTGCTAGTGATTACCTTTAGAATAAGCCCTTAGTCATCGTTCTCGCTTGTATAGTTTGCGAGTAATACAACGCCAAAGTTCGCACCTCACGTGCCTGAAATAACTAATAACGCAATTTTTTTGAATATCTCCTTAACGGTTGCTCATAATGATAACGTAGTAAACAGCAGAAATACGGGTATTAAAATATCTTTGAAGTGGGCTATTGACCGAAACTTACACTTGTTTTTGTACGGCGACCTCGAAAAAGAAGCTGAATTTCGGCATTTTTTTTAAATTATTGTTAATAACTTTTGAACAAACTGTTTATTCAAAATTCGGCTAGACAATTTTTTTCGCATGGAAATTCTGCGCATTTAACGAACGAAAAAATCGGTTGACAATTGGGGCACCGGGACTCTTTTGAATTTCGAAAAATGAGCGAAAAAAGTTTCAGAGAAAAATCGATTTAAAGTTTTATTTGTATATCAACTTGGCTTGACACAGACTGAAAAAACATTAAAATTTTCAATTCGATTTTTCATCATTTTTCATAGGAGGGTCCCCTTAAGTATATTGTCTTACACTTTTACGGACGCCTTTAGGCTAGTATATGTATAATTATCTTGTTAACTTTGTATATTTTATGTAATTTTGTTGAATAAACTGTTAAAGTTAAAGTAGATGAAAATGATTAAAGTAGATGAATGTAAATGCAATTGAGTACCTGAAACTATTTATAAATATAATAAAGTGTTTAGTACAGACAAAGTTAGTGCATTTTTCGTTATATGCATAGTTCAATAATATACTTTATACAATTCGTTTGATGAAGTTTCGCACAAATTCGAATCGAAATTTAAATTGCAGTTTCGGTAATACAGTTTTAATTGTTTGATAAAGATAATACCTAAATAAAGTTGAACAATTCGTTACAAAATTATATTCTATGTGAATCATTTTAACCTCTGTTCTTAGATGATAGTAAAAAAAAACATTTCTTTCGAGATATCGCTCAAAAACCAAGGAGACCACCAAAATAGCAATGTTTATTTATCGCTGAAATGCTTTACCTTGAAGAGTATTTACGGTCGAATGGTGGAACCAGAATGCGTCTATAATAGAGACTATAGTAAGAACGCCAGTACAATATTAACAAATAAAAACTAAAATATGTTGAAGGCTGAAAAATATTTGTAAACAATAATATTAAACCAAATCATTATTATGTAGAGAATTATTTTGTATGCACCAATACTATGACCCAAAAAAAAAAACTAAATGGCGGTGTGGAAAAATCTTTTTAGGCAAGGGAGAAAAATGGTAAAACGTTTTCATCCCCTACAATCAAACCCCTCGCCTTTTCCGCGGCATGTGAAATTGGCCCGTTTTTTTATTCGCATGCGCCTTTTCCGCGGCAGGTGAAATTGGCCCTTTTTTTGTGTGACTTATTCGCGTGGGCTAAGTTTAGAGGGGTGGAAAAACAAGATGGTGGGGTGGAAAAACGTTTTTAGTCAAGGGAGAAAAATGGTAAAAGCTTTTGAACCCCTACAATCAACCCTATCGGCGTTTCCGCGGTATGTGAAGTTCTCCCGAACCCTCTTGGCGTTTTCAGGTCTTTTATCCGATATTTGGAGTTCCGTAATTTCGCTATGGTAATACCATCCTGTTCGCGGAGTTAAGAAATCAAAATACAGTGATGTTAGATTATTTTTGGAGGTTTCTTAGTTTTTACATAGTAAGAGAACACGGAAAAAAACTCATACATCGATATAAATCCATTTTTGAAAAAAAAAAAAAAACTTTTTTTGAAATAACTTTTTTTTCTAAGGGTGGAAAAACGAAATTTTTTTTTTGGACAAACAAGGTCTAACGATAGGCTGTGGAATGGGACGTTTTTCCACCCAGCCCGCAAAACTTTTCGGGCTTGTGAAGTTAGCCCGAAAAAATATTCTTTTTTATAAAATAATTGTGGTAAGCGGAAAAACGAAAATAATCGGTGGAAAAATGTGGAATAACAAGAAGCTTTCGAATGCGACGTTTTTCCACTCAGCCCGAAAATTTTCCGGGCCAACTTCACATACCTATACCTTATACCTTCTCCATTATTTAAAAAAATTTCCAAAATCTTCAACTTTTCACGATCTCACAATACTTTGCACTGTGTAAATTTGCACCGTGTAAGTTTTTGACAGTTATTTCCATGTTTGCACGGTATAAGAATCGCAAACAAAGGTGTAAACGTGTAAAGTGCTTTCACGGTTTCACTGCACCGAACCAGAATTGCCCGCAGAACAGCTTTGAAATGCTTGAGTCGGCCTGCCACTGGTTTTTCCGAAGAAGCAGGTTGAGGTCTAGTTGGTGGGTTTGAAGCAATATTTCGGAACGGTCGTACATATATTTACATTCACGCCGAACTCTCTCTCTCTCTCGCGCAAAGTATGGTCGTCACGACTACCTAGAAATATAATAGAAAAGGTCTGTTTAACAAAGGGGGAAATATAGGGACCGGCTTTATGAATTTTTTAAAATCACTAATGCTTATTGCGTCTAAATAAAATTGTTATAAAGTGGAACTATACGGAACTTTTTTTGAAAAGCTTGAAATTACAGTTTGTGGGAGTCATTTATTTAATACTTGGAAAAACGTCTTCTACATAATTATTTTAATTTATTGACAAATTTTTGAAAATACATGCCTGTCGCTTCTTCCTCCATGCGGAAATGCCACGACTCTTAATATAAATAACACAAAACAAGCGTAATAAGCTGTTGATATTTCGAGCGAAATTGATTTTCGCGTTGACTTTGGGTCAGAGAGAAGAAGTTTAGCGAGTGCTACCAGCTAATTATGTTGCTATCTCGCCATTGTTCATTTGTAGTATTATAGATTGATTATTTAAGAATGTATCCCAGTTAGTTTTGGTCAGTTAAAATGTTATAAATTTTTTTATTTTTGTCGTCGTAAAAGGGCAATCCGTCCCCCTGGAACACCCTGGACCACCGTGGCCACCCCCTTTAACTAATGTGAAAACTTTTAATGTTACCACCTATACTTTTCTAAATGGCAATCAATAACTTTATTCTGTAATTTCACCCTGAGTTTTCTAAGAAGCCTACTCGCACCACAACTGCCCCTCTATAAAATTAGTATAAACTTCCACAAGCCTGTGTCTTAAACTCTCCTAACAACCCCGGTGCAAGCTAATTCATCTTCCAGCTTCCATGACCCTCTTCATTAATTGCAAATAAGTCCCTTCGGCTTATCGAATTACAGTGCCTTAGGCAGAGTTTTGGCGAGATTATCTTGACAAGATTTCCCTTCTCATCAACGAAAAAAAACTTAACCATGTCTTGATGAACGGCGTGACCCTGGCCCTGGTATCCATTTCCCGGTCTTCTCCGTTGTGGGATTAACTTTTTTTAAGACTGTTGCTCGAGATTATTTCCTCTGTATATTAGGGGATGGAAGTCAACGTTGTTTTTTTTAATCGTCTTAAATTCTCAGCTAACGGGCAATTTTAAAAACGAAATGGGGAAAATGTTGGAGTTGAAATTTAAAAGGAAGTGTTTGTTTATTTTGCTTTCAGGGTCAGATAGTATTTTATAAAGACGTTGTCTGTAGAATCATGGCTGCCTGGGACGCACAGCTTCTGTTATTAATATTTTTTGACATGTATATAAAAAGTAGATAATTTGAAAATAGACATTCTCGATAGAAATATTTTTTTATATGGCAGTTCGAAGCTGAAGAATCTTACTCGTCATGACGTAATATTTATAAATCAGCTAATTTCAAGTGATTCAACAGATTTGGGAATGTAAGGAGTCAGTGTGATATTCTTTTAATGAAAACTAGACGGGTTGATGTTTACTTCTTTATTCTTAACATTTTTTTTATGTGACAGTGCTAAGCTCAGGAGTCACCCTTTGTACTACCAGTCTGTCATGTCATTTGTCACGTCATGGTGCAATGTCTAGCAGTAAGCTTAGTAAGGGGGTGGGGGGGGGGGTATAGGTTAAGGGTATGGGGAGTATTGAAGAAGGTGGTGATGAACCCTGCGTTTGAACTCTTGGATTTTGTAGGAGCTCGGAAATACTGACTGCGAGAGATTATTCCACAGTCTAGTTGTTCTATTAACAAACGAATTCATATCTTGGTGAGTGCGTGAGAGGGGTAGTTGCCGGTGAAGGGAATGAGACGAGTGGGCTAATCTGGTGTTGCGGGTATAAGATTGCCGTGGAGGCAGGAGAGCGTTTAACTCGGAGGAACAGTCACTATGATAGTAGCGATAAAATTTTGACAGTGCTGCTACATTCCTACGGTGGCTGAGGGGGTCGATGGTGGAGCAAGCGGTGTCGTCATCAATTAATTTAAGGGCCCTTTTTGGACCTTATCTAACCATGCCAAGGTGGTTATTGGAGCGCCGCCCCAAACGAGGGAGTTATATTCGAGAAGAGGCCGAATGTAGGATTTATAAATAACAGCACGGGCCGATGGCTGGAGGAGGAACTTGCACCTCTTAGGAAATCCCAAGCACTGGGATGCTTGTTTGGCGATTTGGAATATGTGATCATTCCAACGAAAGTCTTTGGCTAATGTCACGACTAAGAAGTGTAGGGATGAGTCGGCCTTTAGTTCAACGTCATCCACTGTCAAGGATGGTGAGGTGTTGAACTTCTTTTTTGAGATAAGACAGTACATACTTGGTTTTGGAGGGGTTGAATTCAACACGATTCTTCTCTCCCCAATCTAGAATTAGTTTGATGTCTTTTTAATAGATTTGGACATTAATTCACGATCATCAAGACAGGATCTGGCACGTCTCTGTCTTGTATCGAAGCTGTACGAGTAAAGTAGGGTACCGTCGTCAGCGAAGCTGAAAAGTGGGTTGGAGGGGATTGAAAGTAGGTCATTTATAAAGATGAGAAAAAGGGCCGGTGATAAAATTGACCCCTGGGGGGCCCCGCAGAGATGGGGTGAGATTCAGATTTGACGCCATCCAATAATACCTTAATTAAACGGCCGGAAGGAAACTCTCAACCCACTTATACAGAAGCGGGTCAATTCCAATAGCTTGGAGTTTAGCTAACAAGGCTGAGTGCCATACTCTATCAAAAGCCTTGGAGATATCCAAAGCAACCAAACTAGATTCGCCAGATCCATGCAAACTTCGGCTGAGGTGTTCTGTAAGGCAAACTAAAAGATCACCAGTGGATCTTTTTTCACGGAAACCGTATTGTTTGTCGTTGATAAGTTGGTTGGATTCTAGATATCCCATAAGCTTTTTGTTAATTATCGTCTCCATGGTTTTGGAGAGAATAGAAGTGATTGCTATTGGGCGGTAGTTAGAGGGAAAGCTGGAGTCACCTTTTTTCGGTAACATACTCAAATCACTCTTTCATTAAAAAATATCAACCCATTTTCAGTGCTTAATTCATTTTTATACTTCCAATAGAACTGAATTAACTCTTTCAATTGATTCTTTCTTTGTGGCCATCCCATTTTTATTACTTTTAATAATTCATTTAAAACTGGATCTCTAAGTGTTTCTTTTCTAAATATTTCCATCCTTACTACTTTATTTAGTTCATCAATTTCAGGACTATCGCAATTCTCTATATAATTTCTTGACAAGGGGTCGGCAATTAGCATATTTTTATTGGGTAGATATTGGAAACTCAGACTATATTTCAACAGGTGTAATTGCATTCTTTACAAGCGAGCTGAGGGTATTTTTCCGACTTCTTTTTGTGATATCCCAATAAGTGGTTTATGGTCGGTTAAATTTACGGAATTTTTCACACGCAACTATAACCGCTAGGAGCTTCTTTTCTACTTGAGCATAGTTACATTTCGATTATGTTAAACTGCGCGAAGCATAGCAAATTGGTAGATTCTTTTGCATTAAGCAACACCGTATCCCCGATTGAGATGCATTTGCCTGGATGGTAATAGCCTTTTGTGTATCGAAAGGTTTTAGACAAGGCGCTTTAGTTATTTCTTCCTTTAGCTTCGCTAAGCAAACATCATGTACCGGTAACCACTGAAACACTACATTCTTCTTCAATAATTCGCGTAACGGTTATGTGAGTTCTAAGATATTTTTTATGTAATTTCTTAGATAATTGATCATTCCATAAAGCGTTTGAAGATCTTTTTGTTCGTTGGGGGCTTAAGCTTCTCAATGGCTTGAAGATACTTGCGGTCATATCTAATTCCTTCATTAGAAATTAAGTGTCCTAAATAACGTACTCGATACTCTATAGTGACTTTTTTCTTTATTGAATTTAATGTTCTCTTCCTTAGCCCGTCTCATTACCACTTCTACAATTCGATCATGCTCTTCAGCTGAGTTAACTGTGTTCCGCTATCAGTATATCGTCAATATACACTACTAGCAAAAACCCGCGTGCGTTGCAACGCCTTTCAATAAAATAAGATTATGAGGACACAGTCTGCGATAGGAAAAAGCTATAGTGAAAAAAGAACAAATCTGGGAAAATTGATTTCGGGAGATGACCGCCATGGACCAAATGATATATTGAGTACCTATACTATATTGCCTATGGTGTTCTACTTATTATACTCTTTCATTTGATACCCATGTCGAAGGGGTTGTGAAGAAAATATTCATCCGCACTCTTGAGATGGCCGCTATGGACCAAACGATATATTGAGTATACTATATTGCATATGGTGTTCTACTTATCATACTCTCTCATTTGATACCCATCTCGAAGGGGTTGTGAAGAAAATGGTAATCCGCCCTCTTGAGGTGACCGCCATGTACCAAACGATATATTGAGTATACTATATTGCTTATGGTGTTCTACTTATCATACTCTCTCATTTGATACCCATGTCGTAGGGGTTGTGAAGAAAATGGTAACCCGCCTTCTCGAGATGGCCGCTATGGACCAAACGATATATTGAGTATACTATATTGCTTATGGTGTTCTACTTATCATACTCTTTAATTTGATCTCGAAGGGGTTGTGAAGAAAATTGTAATCCGTCCTCTTGAGATGACCGCCATGAATCTAAAGACAGAGCCTATGGCATTCTACTTATAATGCCCTTTCATTTGATACACATGAGTAGTATAAATATGGGGATTCTGGACCAGAGCACTTTTGGGCATCTATGGTGCTATGGGATTCTGGACCAGAGCACTTTTGGTGATTTAGGGTGCTATGGGATTCTGGACCAGAGCACTTTTGGTGAAAAAGCAGCAGAATTCTGGATCTACTGCACTTTTGGTGATTTAGGGTGCTATGGGATTCTGGACCAGCGCACTTTTGGTGAAAAGCACCGGAATTCTGGACCAGAGTATTTTTTTTTTCACCTAATGAAGTTGCTGTGGAGGTTTTTTTCTTATATCGGAGCACTTTTTCTAAAATTTTCAAGTTCGTGAGAATATTTGGGAAATTGTTGATAAGATTCTGACCCTGTGCTGACCCAGTGCTGCTTTGAGTAAAAATCAGCCAGAGTAAATTTGATATATGGAATGTGGTTGCTGTGGAGTTTTTTTTCTTTTTGATAAGACGCGAACGTCGCGTTTATGGAGGGAATGTTCGCCAGACTGCGTGGCTGGGTGATAAGAACTTTGCGTGAATGAGCATAATTTCGGCGTGAATGCGAGTTGATATATGTGGTTGCTGTGGAGATTTTTTTCTTATATCAGATCACGTTTTTTTTAAAATTTTCAAGTTCATGGGAATATTTGGGAAGTTGTTGATAGGATTCTGACCCAGTTTATGGAGTGAATGTTCGCCAGACTGCGTTGGTAGGTGATAAGAGTTTTTTTTTCTTATATCAGAGCACTTTTTTTTAAATTTTCAAGTTCATGAGAATATTTTGACATGAGGTAGGTCGTGGATGGTGAAAAATTAAAAAAGTAACTGTATAGCTGAATTGATAACTTTGGCATTTAGTACTTACGTTTATGAACTTAAATGGTTGGAGATTATATAATTTGCTTACGTATGACTTAAAGACAAATTTCGTTTCAGATATTTTGCAAGTAGCAGTACAAGTTGGTTTCGAACCTGCATATATTTTGTGCGGGAGGCTTTTTCGCATATTCCTAATCGAGTTACCAATTCGGCTATACAGTTACTTTAGGATTCATCTTTTATTTTTCTTTATATACGAATGTCTATTGTTGAAAGCCACCAGTTTTATGCCAACTGATTGGAGGAAAAGATGTTTTGGATAGAAAATATTTACGGCGGGCAAAAGTATTGTATTTGTTCATCAAAATGGCTTTGTTTTAGAATCATTAATATTCGACCATTCAATATACTTTCAAGTGTGTACATGACACCAGAAAATGGGAATAGAACTATCATCTATCATTTAAAAAAAGGAGAGTCTTTTCCAGAAAAGTTGGAATGTGATTTTAAATTCGATCCCGTTCAGCATGTTAAAATTGAAGTGACTTCTGGAACTGTAACGCTGATTGGGCAAGTAGTCGCTGCTGTACTTAGAAATGACCGTAAAACTCAGGGTTATCCAGAGAATTGTCCGTTTGCTGAACTTGATAATGATGCTGAATGGTTAGAGAAAAATAAAGAAGGATTAGACCGCGTAGTATAAATTATTGCGCAAGTATGGAAATATCTTCATTCCTAGGTGTAATTTCACTAAATCATCTATTATGTTCTGGACTGAAACTCTCGCCCAAGGTCAAAAATATTGCATATGTGCAGCTGGTTGGAAATGGTTTAGAATTATGAATGTGGAAGTAGACGGACCTATATTTAATTTAAGAATGACTCCACAGAATGGAGAATCAACACTTTTGTTAGATCTTAAATATGATGAAAACCTTCCGAAGAGATTCAACTATGATTTTAAATTCGAAAATTATGAACATGTGAATATAGAAGTGTTTGTAGGACGTGTGACCATCTTTGGAGAAGCAATAAATTCTAATAATTTAAGTCGGGGGATATTATACAATTTCTTTCCGATAAATTGTCCCTTTGGTAAGAGTAACTGGGATGAACGTGCTAGATTAGAAAAACAGGAGGATGCATGAAAATCAAATTATACATATATAATATATTATAAAATCACAATTCATTTAGTTGTAATTAATGAATCGAGGGGTGCAGACGTGGTCAAAAATAGCAATGATTAAATACATTACACTCTTACTTATTGCTTTATGCAATCATTCCCACTCAGTACCAATAGATGTTAATCTAACTGATGAAAATAATAGTAATTTAGATTTTGCATTAAATCTTCCAAACAATCAAACAGTACAAATTGCATTGTCTTTTCGCCTTTTAACTCACAGTAATATTAATGAAAATAACAAAGAAATAGCTAACACAACCATTTTGAATTCTGAAAATGAGTATACAGATCCTACTACTACTACTACTCCTACTACTATTGCAGCTCGAGATAAAAAGAAGTTTGTGACTGTTGAAGAAGCTATTGAAGGTTTTAGGCAAGAGCTCATAAGAAAAGAAGTAGAAATTGGTGGAATTATAGAAAGTAAAGATATTTTTTATAGACACTTCAAGCTTGAATTTGATGAAGATAAGTCAATTACTATCCGCTGTACATATGACAGCAATTATGAAAGCCGTTCATTGAAAATATCGTGTTATGAATACCACGAGTTTGAAACTGAGAGAGTTCTAAGTAATGGTGAAGTGGAGTTAATAAGACAGCATGATCCTAGCCATAAAAGTGACATTGAACTTGTTGATTTGAAGCAAATGAAGCAAACATATAATATGAGCATCTCTTAAGTAATAGAACAATTTAGTTCGGTTTTGGAAGTGAAAGAGTAAAGATGGATATTGATCAATTTTTAGAAGAATATGATGACATACTTTGGGACGAGCATAAAGAAAAAATTGAAAAATTTAATGATTTTTTAAAACCATACAAAAATATGAAACAAATAGAATCTCAATTTGGGAATCACTATATAAGTTGTCCTTGGTCTAATGATAATGCAATAGAGGGACCGGATACGTGTGAATGTTACTTTGTTTGGAGGCGTAAACAAGAAGTTCAAAAACTTATGAAATTTTATCAGAGATTTACCAAACCTACCTGTGGACTATGCCTAAAAATGTGCGATTTAATGTAACACCGGAAGTACACATCATGTATGTTTGAAGGTATGCTTACCATACTGCTAGAAAGGGACCATGGAAAGAGTATGCTGTTGATCGATTTCGCTTCAACCAACGAATTAAAGAAATTGCTGAAATTTTGAATCCGATATTAAATAAGAAAAAGCAAAAACTTTTGTAATATTATCTATAAATTTATTTTATTGTAAATACATTTTTTTTTTATATTATAATACATCTTTTTTATCAATCCATGAATTGTCTTTTGATGGAAAACCTAACCATTTGACATAAACCTTATCTCCACGTCTTTTCAAGATTTTTTCGACTAAGTAAACGTGTGGATTATTTGTCTTTTGCAATTCTAACTCATAGAATCCTCCTGTGATGGGGTGCCCCTGATGGTCTTCTAGAAGATATGTTACTGGGTTTGTAAGCTGAATTTTGCGAATTTTAAATATTTCAGTGGTCCAATTTGGTGTATAACCTTTTTCGAAAACATGTTTATATTTGCTTATTCGAACAAAATCTCCAACTTTGTATTTAGATGGATGAGTAACTTTTATATGATTATATGCTGTTAAAAGTACTTGCTTTTCGTTTGATTTGTTGACATCGATTGGCTTCATTTTTGTTGTACGATGCTTTTTACGATTATAACGCAACACCAAATCCTTTATTATATCAATCCACCGATATGTTCCAATCATACTAAACTCTTTCCACATCATCCCTTTCAATGTTCTATTAAATCGCTCAACTATTGAAGCCTTCAACGAACTATATGTTGAATAATGATTAACATTATGTTTCCTCATCAAGTTTTGAAAGTTTTTATTAAAGAATTCTGTTCCATCATCGGTCTGTATATTTCTTGGTATTCTACCGTACTCGAAAATAGTTTTCATCGCTCCAGCAACTTCAATACCAGTCTTTTTCTTCACTGGAACAGCCCACGCATATTTGGAAAATGTATCGATGACAGTCAACATGAAATTATAACCATTATTCTGTTGAGAGTATGCACCCATTTCAACTAAATCAGCTTGCCAGAGGTCGTCAAGGCCTTTAATAATAACACGACGTCTATTAAAATGTTTTCGTGCTGATTTATGTAATTCGTTTACAACTTGTCTTTTACTCATCATGAAGTTATTCTCATACCGTTTCCTTTGTAATTGTTATTGCTTCTACATCTATTAATCCTTTTAAGGCATCCCAAATTTGACGCAATCCCACATCAATACGATCTGTTAACTTATTTTGCAAAACCTTTACTGATTTATTTGTAAACTGCTGATTTTCTAATTTTACTTCGTTATCAATATAACTTTTCAGTTTATTATGTAAATCTTCCATTGCTTTGGTTACCATTAGCTCGTTGTCTACTTTTGCTTTTTCATTTGTAGAACTTATTATATCATAAATGCTTTTTAGCTGCTTTTCTATTATATTATTTTCCTTCTGCAATTCATCATCAAGAGTTTTGTTCAATAATTCTTCTTGAGCTTTTATGGCAGAGTTGGTTAAGTCCACCCATTCATCAACATATAATTTATTTACACCGTCTTTATTTTCCACAGGATTTTTAAGATTTTTAATGCATTTATCATTAAGATCATAATCACCGTTAGAAGTAAGTTGAAAACCTATACCAGGCGGACCTTGTGGACCCCGATCCCCAGGTAGACCCCTTGGTCCCCTCTCGCCAACTGGTCCTAATTTGGCTTGTTTAGAAAATCTCCCGAACTTGTCTACGCTCATGATCTAATTGAATCGAAAATAAAAGATGCATGATATTTATTCTATAACGTTAGCTTCTCTTAATTCTTCAATTATTGACATGATTTCATTATGATGACTATTGTTACCAGCATGTTGGGAAGCAATAAGAAGGCGCAATCGGTCTACGAGTTCATTTGGATCATCCCAATAAATATGGTCAATATTATTCTTAGGTAAATGCATTAAACCCATTCCTTTGCGATATAAAAACTTGCTAATAATTTCCCTGTACTTAGAACCTCTATTCCCCTTTATTTGTTCTTCCATCGAATATCCTCGTCTATGAGCATTAGTATCGTTTAGAATAGTCTCATAATTTGACAAATCATCTTTAGTATATAGACTTTTAGCAGGTTTTTTCATAAAAAGAAGTTCGAGTAAACCTAGTGTTATTGTGTAAGGCTTTCCTTTAATAACAAAATTATCTTCATTATATTCAACCTTTGAATCTCCAATTTTCCATTCATTATTATCAAAGTAAACTCCGTAAGTGTAATCAATTTTTGGATTTTTTTCAATATACCATTGAAAATATTTATCAGCCAATCCAGTGGATAAATTAAGAGTTCTATCGGCTCTTTCAACTAAAGTTCTTGAGTGAACAGGTGTTGCAAATTCATCTTCTGACATTAAAGAAAATTGTTTATGCTTTAGTGGTGTACTTGTAGGTTCCATTTTTGGAAAAGTGAATTTGGGAGTTGACTTTAGGTTATCGTATTCATTATATTCTTCCTTGGGCTCAAATTTAATTTCATGTCCTGACTCTTGTTTCGCTTTTGTCACGAACTGCTTCAACGGGTTTGTTATAGGTTTAAATGTTTCTTCTAGTTGAGCTTCTGTTTCAACTCTTCCGGTTTTTATAGCCCGAAATTTCTTTCGTATGATATTTCTAGTTTTTATAATGTTCCTTAGTGTTTCTTCGTTATTTTTCACTTCAGATCTTCCTTTGTGTTCCATTTTTGTTAACTGCTTTAACGGGTCTGTTAACTGCTTTAACGGGTCTGTTAACTGCTTTAACGGGTCTGTTAACTGCTTAAACTGGTCTGTTAACTGCTGTAACGGGTCTGGTAACTGCTTAAACTGGTCTAACAAGTATTTCAGTAAGCTATTGTATTTATATGATAATATACAAATCAAATCCCTTACGGTAACGTCCTTTGTTTATTGGACTATCTTTATCGATCACAAGAAAGCCATATTTATCCTTCCAGCACTCTGCACATACATTTCTGAAAGTATTAAAGGGCATGTCTGTGTTTACATGATCATTATAGACATGCTTTAAGTTCATTTCATCTTGCTTAAATAGAATAAGAAGGTTCGCATTGTCTCGAATTAGGTGCTTAGGTATATGTGTGTATGTTTGACAAAGATAAAAACTATCGATGTCATTATGTCGTCCCATACAAAAATATGATCGTATGTTGTTTTGCTTGTCGCATGCAACATCATCAAAGATGAAAATAGAATTTGATTTTGCCTTCTCTGGTGAAATTACTTCAGAATTTTCACAAAATGTATAGAAACCCATTCCGGATATGGGTGTTATAAGTTGCTTCAAATACTCATACTTTGGTTGATATAATGACTTTGAATAGACATAAATATTTTCAAACTTGAGTCCGTTCGGTTGCTCGATAAGACTGATCATAAGATTGGTTTTACCGCAATTAGAAGGTCCTGTAACGACAGCTCTTATAGTATGGGGTAATAAGGATCCGTGTTTTTGTTTAAGTTCCTCTGATTTTATGTCTATATTTCTAATTGGTAAAGACACTTGTTGCTTAACGAATTTCATAGTGAAAACTAATATATATATACTAGAATCCATACATTTTTATATCAGTTTTAAGGTATCGAAGCTAGAATACACACGTAGATTTTTTGCAAAACGTCTCGCTGAATGATAGATCATAAAAAAAGGGGGAAAGGTTTATTGAACACAGCAATAAGCAATTTACCTTTCGAATTGCATTTGCCTGGTTATCAGTATTGCGGTCCTGGTACTAAACTGTTGGAAAGAGTAGCTAGAGGTGATCCTGGTATAAATCCTCTTGACGCCGCCTGCAAAGAGCACGATATTGCATATAACAAACATAAAAATATTGAAGATCGTCATATCGCTGATCGAATATTAGCAGAAAAAGCGTGGCAGAGAGTAAAATCTAGTGACGCATTATTTGGTGAACGACTTAATGCCTGGCTTGTAACAAAAGCTATGAAGACAAAACTTAAACTTGGGATGGGCTTAAAAGCAAAACGTTCAACTAAAAAACCTAAAATTAAATTAACATTAAAAAAAGGAGTTTGCGAAGCACGAAATATCTTGAAAACGAAGAAGCCAGGCTCTTTAAAGGAAGCTATACAGCTTGCTCTTGGTGCTACCAGAAATGTGTTTAGAGGAAAGCGAAAATGCACAAAACCACCTCGTATTATTCCTATACCAAGAGTTGGAGGAGTTTTACCTCTCATCCCCATTTTTGCTGGACTTTCTGCATTAGGCGCATTGACAGGTGGCGTATCGGGAATTGCAAAAGCCGTTAACGATGCAACTAAGGCTAAACAACAATTGGAGGAAAATAAACGTCATAATCAGACGATGGAGGCAATACCTTTAGGGAAAAATGGAAAAGGTCTATATTTAAAACCATATAGAAAGGGGTTAGGACTTTACTTAAATCCACCGACAAAAAACTACTGAGAACGCTACCCAATCGTCCATTAAACGAATACGATTTATATAAGCACGCTCAATACATACCACACTTCAGAGGAGTCTTTATGATTGATGAGCTTCCCAAAAGACCTAGAAGAAATGAATGTGGGATCATCAATTTGGATTCTTCCACAGGTCCGGGGACACACTGGGTAGCATACCATAAAAAAGGAACTAATATTGAATACTTTGACAGTTTCGGAAACTTACAACCACCAAAAGAACTTTTAAAGTATTTAGGAAATAACATAGTGTACAACTATGAAGCATATCAAAATTATAATTCTATAAATTGTGGACATCTGTGCTTAAAGTTTCTATATAATCGTTCTAAGATAGTTTAAACTATCCATTTGATCTGTACATATAAGTATAAATAAAACATTCAAACCCATTACAATAGCATTTCATTTAAACGTACCATTTGATCATGTCGTTAACACTTACTTTAACCGGAAATTCGTCTGTACTAACAGCTGAATATTTCCCACCTTTAGATCTTAATACAGACTATGTTTGCGGTTTGATTGATTTGCAAACTTACAATTCAATACCGAATGTAGATGGAAGAAACAACTTATTTCATGTAGGAGATGAAGTTATACAAATTCCTGATGGTTCATATGAAATTGATGATATTGCAGCTCTTATTAAAAGAGATTTGACTAAAACTAAAACCAAACCATCAGTTGTTATTGTAGCTAACAATAACACTTTAAGAACTGAAATAAAGAGTACACACAAAATAAATTTTAATAAACCACAGTCTATTGGTCCGTTGCTAGGGTTTAGTAAACGAGAATTGGATCCCAACATAATAAATGTGTCGGATTTACCCGTTAATATAATTAAAATTAATGTAATTCGTGTTGAGTGCAACCTTATATCAGGATCATTCATAAATAATACACCAGTTCACACACTTCACGAATTTTCCCCCAAAGTGGGTCCAGGCTATAAAATAGTTGAGGTACCCAAAAATGTTATTTATTTGCCAGTGAATGTTAAAAGGATAAGTTCGCTTGTGTTGAAATTAGTCGATCAAGACGGCGACCTAATAAACTTTAGAGGAGAAACAATTACTGTGAGATTGCATTTGAAACCTCAACATGTTGCTATATAACAGAGACAGTGATAATAAAAGGATAGAAAAACCTGTCCACACCTCCAGTCATTTAGATACTTTACCAAGGATAAGACCGAAATTAAGCTCAGCTAATAGACAATTTTTAATATCTCTGGGAGTTAAATTAAAAAAAAATGAGTGATATATTGAATATTAACAGAGGTGTTTCTTATGATAACAGCGTAGCAAAAGTAGAATACCACAGCTATTCACCATTTTTAACTTCATTTAAAAACAGCGATGAGATTCGAATTGTAGTACAACATCAGGATTTGTACATTCTACCTAGTGAGAGTCTAATTTATATTGAAGGCTCTGTAGCTAAGACTGATGGGACAAAATCTGTTGATACGAGCCTTACAAACAATGCTTTCTCATTTCTTTTCGATGAAATTCGTTACGAATTAAATGGAGTGGAGATCGATCGAACAAGAAACCTCGGAATTGTATCCACGTTGAAGAACTATATCTCGTTAAATGAAAATGAAAGCAAAATGCTTCACAATGCCGGTTGGTCACCTTCAGAAACTATCAAGCCTGAAAAGTTGTTCTTCAATTTTTGTGTTCCACTTAATATGCTGTTAGGATTTGCCGAAGACTACAAGAAAATCATTTTAAACGCCAAACATGAATTAATATTAATTCGAAGCAGGACAGACGAAAATGCTCTCATAGCACCCACCGATGAAGCTATTATTAACATCTTTAAGTTGCAATGGAAAATACCACATATATCTGTAGCTGATAATGAGAAGCTATCATTGCTGAAAACTGTTGAAAGTGGACATCCAATTCAAGCCCCATTTCGTAGCTGGGATGTATACGAATATCCACTTTTACCTATAGCAACTGATCACACATGGTCAGTTAAAATATCTGCCCAGCTGGAAAAACCAAGATATGTTATATTAGCTCTACAAACTGATCGTAAAGATATTAGAAAAAAGGATGCGAGCAAGTTTGATCACTGCAACCTTACTAATGTCAAAGTATACCTAAATTCAGAATCTTACCCGTACGATGATTTAAATTTGAGGTTTGATCGAGAACGATATGCTCTGCTATATAACATGTATGCAAAATTTCAACAATCTTATTATGAACGTCAACCACAACCTCTCTTCTCAGCTAAAGAATTTCTTGAAAACGCTCCAATTGCAGTTATCGATTGTTCTCATCAAAACGAAGCTATCAAAACGGGGCCCGTAGATATAAAATTAGAATTCAAAACTTCTGTTAATATTCCACCGAAAACAACAGCTTACTGTTTACTTATCCACGATCGAATAGTCGAATACAATCCATTGACGAGTGAAGTTAAGAAAATTATTTAAAATACGATGAGTGCAATTGTTGACATCCAAGGATTCAAAGACCAACAAAATAAATTTATCGTTAAGGAGCTGGCAGTCCTCTCATCGGACAATAAGCTGCAACATTTTGTTTTTCAACCACCGTTTAAATTTGAAGACTTAACACCAAAAATAAAAAGACAAGTCTTTTGGTTAAAACACAATCTTCATGGTTTCGGATGGCATGACGGATTTGTTCCATATCATTACCTCTACACTGTTGTGGCACCTTTACTTGCTGGAAAAACAATTTTTGTCAAAGGCTCGGAAAAAAAAGTTTGGATTAAAGAATTCCTTGGAGACGGAGCAATCATTCTAGATACAGAAGAAGAATTAGCGTGCCCCAAACTATCATGGTTACGATTTGTTCATCAAGAGTTCTCTTGTTTCAATCATAAAGGCCAGTGTGCTCTACAAAATGTATTTGTCATTAGAAAATTTTTATTATATAACAATAAATAAAGAAAACATCTTTTTTAACAGTAATATAACTTTTTTTATTTATATATTATTACAAAGAAGTGTAAAAATCGGGGTTTGGAATAGATTTAGTAAATACTAATTTGGTTAAATTCCGGCTAATGCCTTGATATGTAATGTAGAATCCTCCTTCGTTAATCTTCTCCATAGTTGACATCGACATCCTATTATATCTGTCGGGAAGAAATAAATTGTGCTGCTCCAACTCCAGACGCACTTTTTCACCATATTTTGTTGAAATTTTGTTGCAACTTAAAATTTTATAAGCCTTATACAACTCCATTTCCTTGATCGGTAATATAGGTTTAACATTAAAAGAACAATTTAACTCCTCTAATATTTCGAAGTCATCGCTTAAAGTGTTATTCACTAAATTATTAAACTCCATTATTCACAGCGAAGTAATGTTTTAAAACCACTTGGTAGAAATTCCAAAATTGAACTGATTAAATGGAATTAGCGATCAGTTCAATTTATACCCCTCAAATTATCGTCAATCATTTCCTGTTGTCGATTAAAAAAAATAAAAAATAAAATTTTCTCATAATTCGCTCCAAGCAAAAAAATTCTTATCGGAAATTTCTGGACAAATAATAATAAAAAATTTTTTTTTATATTTCATATAAAAATTTATTCTGTTTCCATGTTATTATTACTAGTACTTTCTCTTATTTTGTAATGTCCCCATGCATAAGTTGTGATACCATCTTCTAATATAAATCTTTTATCATCCATATAACTAAGTGCTATTTTATTAATAATTTGAGTATATATATTATGAATTTGTGATTTAAAAACATACATATTTCCATATAATATTTTTTTCTTATATAAACAATCTCTGTAATCGTCTAAATTTATATTGTCTAAAACAGTTTTCTTGACACCCTTGGCTTTTTTTATTAAATCTTGATGGTCAATGTTCAGTGAATACATTTTAGCTCTTAATCCTACAAATTCTTTTATTATATTTCCATTTGCCTCATCTTTCATAAGTCCTATTACTTTTTTGTTTCTTAAAGGTATTCCATAAGGGTTATCGAGTGCGTATTCTGAAGTGTCAAAATAATTATCTATATCGCTTAAAATATCTTTGTAATAATCATTAGTAAAAATTGTATATATATATGAATCTGTATCCATATAATTCAGAATTAGTTTATTTCCATATTTTGGTTTAATATAACCATAATGAAAGTCATACATTTTTAACTTAGACAATTCTAAAACGCAAAAACCTAGATAAAGTGGCTTATTGTAATATGTTTTTACTTTATTCAATTCTATTGCAATCAAGTCATCAGTAAAATGGGTGCAGCTACGAAAATTAGGTTTAGCTATAAGAGCACGAGCCCCCAACGATTTACCTCTACTCTCCCACCTGGTTATAAGACGAATATCTCTTCTTTTGTCAACATTTTCCATAGTTTTACCATATACCGCGTTGTTTAATAATTTGAAGAAATTTTTTTCAAACGCATTTTTTGCTCTAGTCCGGTAAAAGGTATTTTTAGAAATATAACAATCAAGCCAGTCTGATTGATTAAATTGTAATACTCGATGAATTTGGGTTACTCGTAATCCATATTTTACACACTGTTGAAGATTTAAATAGTGAATTATGTAACGTTTTTTATTATTTAAATCTGCTATTAATTTTGGAAATTTAGATATTGGTGTTAACTTATTTTCTACACAAAATGGCAAATGATTGTGATCATCATGTAAATTTATTGGATATTCTAAGTCGACTTCTAATATAAAACCAGTACTAGAATCTTTGGCCACATTTAAAAAAAAATCAGTGGTCGTGGTATTGGGATCTATCCACTTGAAACCTGAATGTGGTAGAAATTGGGACATAGCCCAACCATATAAATTGTTGGCATCAAGATAAGTTAAGAAAGATGATTGTTCATTTGCATTATAATCGCTCATATATTTATTATTGGCTAAAGTATGTCTATGAGAACATTGCGTAATACCACCCCTTATGCCTTTTTTAATAAAGTTTAGCATATTAATATCAGTAATTAATTCTAGATTAATTTTTGTTGTTTTCAGCATTGCATCCCAAGACAAACCTGGGGTGGTATAGTAATGACAGGGATCCAAGGAATAAATGCTCAAGCAGAGTTTTCTAAAGTTCTCAAATATATCAGTTAAAAGTAACACATCGAGCGTTAAATAAATATCCAAATAATCCCATAAGTTTTTGCAATTAAATGTATTCCATACTTTCTGTGCATGCTCATAATCACTATGAGAGCACTTACTGTTATTCATTTTATTATCAAAATCCGCTCTACGTGGAAGATTAGCCTTCTCCAATCGCTGCCAACAATTCAAATAGTCATACGGAAAAACCCCTTTCCTTGTCATTAATTTGAATGTCTCTTCATTATTGAAAAATTTCTTTACAGCTTTAAAATCACTAAGATCTAAATAACTTGCCAAAGATTCTAGACTTGATTGCAAAAATCGATTTGAATCCAGAAAGCGCAGCTCTATCGTATCAGTTTCGTTGATATGTATTCTTTTAGAAAGTGAAATGTAAGACTCTTTGTTCAGTGGAATAATATTTATTTCGCCTTCAATTTGAGACAGAGCCTTAACAAAGAGATGACAATCGTAGCCAGAAAAGTTATGGAAAAAAATTGGGAAAAATTTCGGAACCTGAAATTGCAGATTACATTGATTATGAGCAGCTCCTCTATATTTACCAGACAAATGACAATGATCAGCCACTTTATCAGATTCTAATTTATTATTACAAATGTGACATATTTCACATTCTGAAAAGCTACGCAACTCTTCCCTTGTTAGAGGCAACATTGCTTTCGGTTTACTTATAAACTCATTATAAAAATATTTTACATCGTCTACTAAATATTTAACAAACTGTTCTGCAGAATCTTTACCTTTGTAAATTCTAAATTTATTTAAGTTCTTATCAAAAGAACATTCTACATGGTATCCAAAAGCACACGGAACATGCTTTTGAACAACGCTCGTTGAAGAACAAGTCGGATCAGGAGCACAAGTAGCAACATCTTCTAGGATACACTCAAAGTCTGCGTATACAGTAAAAGGTACCTGAATTTGCCTCTGATGAGATGAGAATTTCAATTCAGCATTTTCCTCTGATGGCAGCATTGTAACAATTTTATTGCACTCCTTACGATGAATATCCAGAGCTCTTTCGCTATAAAAATGTTGAAGACAACTATTGCACATAAAAATTCCACATTTGTTTAAAGTCACTTGTTGACGAAGCAATCTTTAAAAGAAGAAGAAAAAGAAGAAAACATAAGTATATTTTATAAGACAAAGTCATGTTAAAATTATACTTTACCTCGACATATTTTTTATCCAGACATAGTGGCTTCTTCCGTCGTTGTCGTTTTGAATTAACAGCAAATTAATATGGGTTGATTTCTCATCCTTGGTACAATAATAAGGACCCACAATATTGTGCACGCTTCCACTTTGCTCGCATCCAAACACATTTACGCTTACAAACGGGTTAATTTCTTCAAAATGCTTGATATCATTAACTTCTAAAGGAAAGTCCATCTGATCAAAATTCAAGGCAATTCCATTTCGCAATACTATCCTGTTGGCAGAAATGTCGCTTATGTTATACGAGGATGTCCGATCGCTATGAATGCTGCTTGGGATTAGGGCCGAGATAATTGCCCATTTAAAACAATAAATGTCAGAGTTTTTAACGTTTACGCAAGCATGCTTACGTGATATGTAATCTGGCAGTGGAATGTATTGAGAGCCTTTTAAAGGTTTATATTGATTTACATTGACCTCTACATGACAAAGTCTAACTAGGGCCCAACCACTGTCTTTTTCTTGGAACTCCTCCATCCGTGAAACTATTTTTTCTAACATTGTGTCATAAGCTTTACACAAACTTTCACTGTCTACTATTATTGTCATTTTAGACTGGAAAGACTTTAACGATGACACCATTTCATATTCTTCATCTTCTTCATCTTCTTTACTGCTCATTTTTATATATTCGCCAAATAATTCCATATTAAACTTTAAAGATCCGTGCTTATTTAAAGAATCCAATAATAATTCCAAAATTGGGGTTTTCATACAATCGAACAACTTTTTCGCATCCAATAAGGATTCATTTGGATTCTCCACCACAAATGTCTCAATTCTCTCATTGAATAAACTTTTTACGCACTTCACATTATAGATATTACTACTACTACTTACTGGCTGCAAGGAATTCCTTTTATGTGCGTTAGTTCTAAGGTGATAGTTCCATTCTTGAATTTTAACGGCTACTTCACATGTTTCACACCACTTTGTTTCATTATGTCCGGAACTGCCTGCTTCCAATAAATCTTTAGTTGAAATTTCTTCTCTTTTTTGCACTTTTATTTCATTAACCTGACATTTATGTTTTTCAAAGTTAGACAATTTTTGTAACATTTCACCACATTTTTCACACAAAAAACCATCTGCATGCGCAACTCTATTGTGTCTCTTTAATGTTGCCATTCTTGCAAATGTTTTCCGACAAATATTACACACAAAATTACTCATTTTCGAAACAACAAGAAAACCTCCTAAGAACTCACTTCTTAATGTTCGAAATTTACTCGCGACTTCAAAAAAATACAACAACAAGAAAACCTCCTAAGAACTCACTTCTTAATGTTCGAAATTTACTCGCGACTTCAAAAAAATACAACAACAAGAAAACCTCCTAAGAACTCACTTCTTAATGTTCGAAATTTACTCGCGACTTCAAAAAAATACAACAACAAGAAAACCTCCTAAGGAACTCACTTCTTATTGAGCGTTAAAAGTTTTAAAAAACAACTGAGCTCAAATCAATAAATTTTCTGTTTATAAACCCCATCGTTATCAGTAAAGTATGAAGATAACCGAAATGTGAAGCTAAATCTGAAAAAAATTATCAAAAAATTTATTTTAAAGAAACCGTAAGTTTTCGGTATGGAAAAAAAAATAAATTTTTTTGATAGATTTTTTTATTTTTCATTGATTATAAACCTTTGTTGCTTATATATAAAAATCCTTTATTTCATTGAAGTTGGTTATATGCTTATAACTACCATTCGGCTCATAGTCATCGTCGAAAAACAAGTCCGCCGTTGGGCACTGCTCGATCTCACCCGAGGGGTTATTTCTTAGCTCCAAATCTCGTATGCTCACTACTCCGTTAACAAATTTTTTCTGCAACTCCTGCGGAAGATGCTTAACATGCTCCTGTAACTCGGCTTTCATTTCCCTTTGATGATTCCTCATGGCGTTAGCCATAGACACGTTAACAGTCAGGACCATTTGCTCTATAGCCTGTCCACAAAATTTTGCAGACAACTTATAGAACATCTGATCCCAAAGTGTCTGATCCAGTAATTCTTTAAATATGCATTCATCCCAGTACGGCGAATTAAACCATACTTTTAGGGATAAATACATCAAACTAAAAGGCGATCTCACGGTGATATCACAGCTAGTCATTCCATCCAATTCTGAATTTGCTCTGTACCAGCGCCAGGTAATAGCACCAGTTATCAGGCAGTAGTCCAACGAGCTATACCTTTGCGTGGGCACAATATACATCTCATCATAATACAAAGACATATTTTCTGAAAAAAAAGTTGAGACAAAATTAAGTAAGTAAAATATAATATATAAAACTGTACACTTACCTCTTATATTTTTTCCAAAGTTCTCACTTTTAAAATTAACATACAGCTCCCTTTATACCACCCCATTATCAAAAATCATTTCCAATCTCAATTTCAAATCTCACACTATTTGTCGTTAAGTCAACGCGACGTTCGCGCCTTATCAAAAAAACTGTGGGTCAGAATCCTATCAACAACTTCCCAAATATTCCCATGAACTTGAAAATTTAAAAAAAAACGTGCTCTGATATAAGAAAAAAACTCTTATCACCTACCCACGCAGTCTGGCGAACATTCACTCCATAAACTGGGTCAGAATCCTATCAACAACTTCCCAAATATTCCCATGAACTTGAAAATTTTAAAAAAAACGTGCTCTGATATAAGAAAAAAATCTCCACAGCAACCACATATATCAACTCGCATTCACGCCGAAATTATGCTCATTCACGCAAAGTTCTTATCACCCAGCCACGCAGTCTGGCGAACATTCACTCCATAAACGCGACGTTCGCGTCTTATCAAAAAGAAAAAAAACTCCACAGCAACCACATTCCATATATCAAATTTACTCTGGCTGATTTTTACTCAAAGCAGCACTGGGTCAGCACAGGGTCAGAATCTTATCAACAATTTCCCAAATATTCTCACGAACTTGAAAATTTTAGAAAAAGTGCTCCGATATAAGAAAAAAACCTCCACAGCAACTTCATTAGGTGAAAAAAAAAAATACTCTGGTCCAGAATTCCGGTGCTTTTCACCAAAAGTGCGCTGGTCCAGAATCCCATAGCACCCTAAATCACCAAAAGTGCAGTAGATCCAGAATTCTGCTGCTTTTTCACCAAAAGTGCTCTGGTCCAGAATCCCATAGCACCCTAAATCACCAAAAGTGCTCTGGTCCAGAATCCCATAGCACCATAGATGCCCAAAAGTGCTCTGGTCCAGAATCCCCATATTTATACTACTCACATGTCGAGGAGGTAGTGAAGAAAATGGTAATTCGTCCTCTTGAAATGCCCGCCATGGACCAAACGATATATTGAGTATACTATATTGCATATGGTGTTCTACTTATCATACTCTTTCATTTGATACCCATGTCGTAGGGGTTGTGAAGAAAATGGTAACCCGCCTTCTCGAGATGGCCGCTATGGACCAAACGATATATTGAGTATACTATATTGCTTATATTGTTCTACTTATCATACTGGAGTTTGGTCTGGGACAGCAAGGAGTGCGGACGTCTGCTGGTCCGGTCCCTATTTTCGCGGCGTGAAGTGCACCAAATAAAAAAAAATCAGAACCAAAAAACTTTAAAAAACAGTGAAAAGTGAGAACAGAACCACGCACATATAAATTCCTCCATCAAAGCAGTGAAATAAAAATAAAAAAAAAGTGAACAATAGAAATTCTCGCTCCGCAGTCAAAAGCCTTCACCCTTCAACAGACAAGACACGCGACCGACGAACAGCAGAAGTAAGTACCCTTGCTCCCCCTACCGAAACCCGAATCCCGGACCTGCAAGTGTCGCGCCCGAAATCTGTCGGTCGATGAAATTTGTCCCGTCTCAAAAGGCATAACACTTTGACGCGAACAAATTTTATCGACTCTGATGGTTGCGGCAGATGTAATTTCGGGAAATATCCCAGAGAATGTGGCGAATGAGCCCGCGCAACCGAAGTCCCGTTACAGGTCATGCTTTGTTATTGACTTTTGTAATATTCGCGGACTTCATGCGAATTTCTCTTTTGTTGAGTGCTACTTATCTAATTATAAACCCCCAATCTTCGCACTGAGTGAAACCCAAATATCACCCGATAATAACTTAGGTCATTACCAGGTGTCGGGATACACTTTAGTGCACAATCTCTCTCCCCATAGGGGTACTGCCATCTATGTTAGGGAGGACGTGGCTTATTGTAAAATATTTTCAAGCACGACTTCAGATATTAATTATATTTGGATTAAAATCATTTTCAAAAGCCACGTCATATTCTTCTGCTTCCTATACAGAAGTCCTAACATAAGTAACGAAGCCTCCATTTCATCATTTGATACTACATATTTCCGAACAAATCTCGGGATTTTTGTCGTCCAATCCTGAGTGTGAAATTATCGTTGCGGGTGATTTCAATGTTCATAACGCAAACTGGCTGACTTACTCAAATGGCACCAGTGTTTCTGGCAAGGACGTCGAGCTCTTTGCAGACACCAATAATTTACATCAAATTGTGGATCATCCCACGAGAGTCCCTGATGTTGCCGATCAAGGAAACCATCTCCTTGATCTTTTTCTCACTTCCCACCCAGAGCGATACTCCGTCGAAGTTGATTCACCTCTCGGCAATTCGGACCACTGCTTAATTAGCGCTAGCTTCCCATTCGAATTTCCCATCCCTCCCAAACCAGTTAGGAGAACTGTATGGCATTATGGGAAGGCCAATTGGCTGGGGCTAATTAATTTCTTCCGAGCTACTGACTGGAATCAGTGTTTCCGAACCAAAAACGTCAACTCTGCCACTATCCGTATCACTAAAATCATACAGGCAGGAATGCATTTGTACATTCCTCATTCTACTAAATCTGTGAAGGCTAGGCCCAACAGATGGTTTAATCAGGAGTGTATGCATGCAATCAGAAACAAAGAAGCCGCCTTTCGAGCTTACAAGAGCTCCCCGAGTGAATCGCTCCGTGAAGAGTATATAAAACTAAGAAATTCCTGTAAAGTCACCATCAGGAACGTCAAAAATTCATTTGACAGTAAGTTGAGAAGTAAACTCTTTAATGCAACCTCTGGTAGCAAAAACTTCTGGTCCTTGGTAAGTTCCATAAAGAAGAATTTCACTGCATCTACAACTCCTTCATTCATTCACGATAAGAAGGTGATAACAGACAGAAAAGCCAAGGCCGATTTATTAGCATCTCTGTTTGCTTCAAATTCTTCCCTATCCGAAACTGATGCGCTACCCCCAGTTCTCGAGCACAATGCTCATTTAATGGACAGGGTTTTCTTCAGGACTCGCGAGGTGTACAGGTGCCTCAAGGAGCTCGATGTCAACAAATCCACTGGACCCGATAATATACCCTCTATCGTCTTAAAACAATGCGCCTCACCTTTGGCTAAACCTCTGCGCAAACTTTTTGCCCTATCATACTCCTCCGGAGTTTACCCAGACTCTTGGAAACTTGCCCATGTTCAGCCAATTCCGAAAAAAAGTGAAGCCAGCGACCCCTTAAACTACCGCCTAATAGCAATTACTTCTATTCTCTCCAAAACCATGGAGACGATAATCAACAAAAAGCTTATGGGATATCTAGAATCCAACCTACTCATAAACGACAGACAATATGGCTTCCGCCAGAAAATATCCACCGGCGATCTTTTAGTCTGTCTTACAGAACACCTCAGCCGTAGTCTGCATGGATCTGGCGAGTCTAGTCTGGTTGCTCTAGATATCTCCAAGGCTTTCGATAGAGTTTGGCACTCAGCCCTGTTAGCCACACTCAAAGCTATTGGAGTTGACTCACTTCTACAGAAGTGGATCAAGAATTTCCTTTTCGGCCGTTCAATCAAAGTAATATTGGATGGCGTCAAATCTGCATCCCACCCGATCTCGGCGGGGGTCCCCCAGGGGTCAATCTTATCTCCGGCCCTATTCCTTATCTTTATAAATGACCTTCTTTCAATCCCCTCCAACCCACTTCTCAGCTTCGCTGACGAAGGTACTCTACGATACTCGTACAGCTTCGATACAAGGCAGACTCATGCCAGATCCTGTCTTGATGATCGCGAACGTATGTCCAACTCTATTAATAACGACATTGAACTGATTCTAAAGTGGGGAGAGAAGAATCGTGTTGAATTCAACCCCGCCAAAACCAAGTATTGTCTTATCTCCAAAAAGAAGTTCAACACCCCTCCACCCTTGAAAGTGAATGAAGTTCAACTAATGGCCGAACCATCCTTACACATCTTAGGCGTGACATTAGCCAAGGACTTGCGATGGATTGACCACATATTCCAAATCGCCAAACAAGGATCTCAGTGCTTGGGATTTCTTAAGAGGTGTAAGTTCCTCCTCCAGCCATCGGCCCGTGCTGTTATTTATAAATCCTACATTCGGCCTCTTCTCGAATACAACTCCCTCGTTTGGGGCGGCGCTCCAATAACCACCTTGGCATGGTTAGATAAGGTCCAAAAAAAGGCCCTTAAATTAATTGATGACGATACCGCTTGCTCCAACATCGACCCCCTTAGCCACCGTAGGAATGTAGCAGCACTGACAAAATTTTATCGCTACTATCATAGTGACTGTTCCTCCGAGTTAAACGCTCTCCTGCCTCCACGGCATTCTTATACCCGCAACACCAGATTAGCCCACTCGTCTCATTCCCTCCACCTGCAACTCCCCCTTTCACGCACTCAACAAGATATGAATTCGTTTGTTAATAGAACAACTCGGCTGTGGAATAATCTCTCGCAGTCAGTATTTCCGAGCTCCTACAACATCCAAGAGTTCAAACGCAGGGTTCATCACCACCTTCTTCAATACCCCCCCGTTCCTTTATAACCCCTCCAACCCCCCTCCCCCGTACTAAGCTTACTGCTAGACATTGCACCATGACGTGACAAATGACATGACGGACTAGTAGTACAAAGGGTGATTCCTGAGCTTAGCACTGCCACATAAAAAAAAAAAAAATACTCTTTCATTTGATACCCATCTAGAAGGGGTTGTGAAGAAAATGGTAAACCGCCCTTTTGAGATGGCCGCCATGGACCAAATTATAAATTGAGTATACTATATTGCTTATGGTGTTCTACTTTTCATAGCCTTTCATTTGATAACCATGTCTCGGGTGTTGTGAATAAAATGGTAATCCGCGCTCTTGAGATGGCCGCCATGAATCTAAAGACATAATAATGCCCTTTCATTTGATACCAATGACGAGGGGGTAGTGAAGAAAATGATCATCCTCCCTCTTGAGATGACCCCCATGGACCAAACGATATATTGAGTATACTATATTGCTTATGGTGTTCTACTTATCACACCCTTTCATTTGAAATCCATATCGAGGGGTGTGAAGATAATGGTAATCCAACCTCTGGAGATGGCCGCTATGGACCAAACGATATATATTAAGTATACTATATTGCTTAAGTGTTCTACTTATCATACTGTCTCATTTGATACCCATCGCGAAGGTGTTGTGAAGAAAATATTAATTCGCCCTCTTGAGATGGCCGCTTTGGACCAAGCGACATATTGAGTATACTATATTGCTTATATTGTTCTACTTATCATACTCTTTCATTGGATACCCATTTCGAAGGGGTTGTGAAGAAAATGGTCATCTGCTCTCTTAAGATGACTGCCATGGACCAAACGATATATTGAGTATACTATATTGCCTTTGGTGTTCTACTTACCATACCCTTTCATTTGATATCCATGTCGAGGGGTTGTAAAGAAAATGGTAATCCGCCCTCTTGAGATGGCTGCTATGGACCAAACGCCTGCTTTTCTGTTGAAATTTTGTTGCTATAAACCTCACGGAGCCCGAGACCTTTCCAACGAATGCAAAACCGTGGAAATCGGATCGTGCGTTCTGGAATTATAGCGTCAGGAAGGAAAACCCGACTTATTTTTATATTATAGATGACACCTGGAATATTACCAAAGATTTCCTCAATTAACTTTTGAAACATCTCTGGCGCTGTTTTATTTCCAAATGGCAAGCGTTTCGTTCTCCAAACGAGGTCGAGAAAGCACATAATTTTGAGGAATATTCGTCCAAAGGAAATTGCCAATATCCTTGCTTCAGATCAAGAACGGTAAAGATCGCTTTATTAGCTATTTGCGCTGAAATTCCCCTCTGTTGGTTCCGTTATCTTTGTTATGATATCTTGTTCACACAATTTTTTAAGTTCATTCTTATGCGGTTCTAATATTGGTAATGGCACCCGTCTAGCTGCTCTTACAACCGGCTTCGCATTCTATTTTAATTTCCCTTCTGTTTTAAACTTGCCCATACCTTCAAATAAATCAGCGAATATTTCAAAAAAAAAATTCTCTTTACAAGCCCAATTCTTCACAACTCGGCAGACCCAGGATTGGTACCGCGTCTTCATCAATTATTAAAAATTTTTGGTCCATTCGTTTACAATTTGTCTCACATGCTAATATTACACTTCCTTTTGGTTCTAATTTCGCTCCACCATATACTTCTATCATAATATTAGGTTTGTTTAACTGTAAATCTTTAATTTTGTCACATTTGTTAAATAGAAGCACATTTATTTCGGCTCTCGTATCTAGTTTAAACGTAATTAATTCATTATTTACTTTAATTTCTTTGAACCATGCATGCTTATTTGATCTATAATCTACCTTTGATGCCGAGTCAATAACGACTGTTTCAATATTATCAGCAATTTTCACCTCACGTACCTTGTTTCTTTCACATGCAGACGCAAAATGATTAAAGTGGCCACAGTTTTGGCATCTCTTTCTCCACGCGGGGCACTTTCCTTTCTGATGTCTACCTGAGCAATATTTACAATGATGACACTATCATTCTGATCCTGCCTAAAATATGTTTGAAATTGTTTACCAGTATTATTGTTCTTATTATATATGTATTGTTATTATGTATATTATATTGCCTTTCCTGCCTACTTCCTTTACACTCAGCTCCGCTGGTGCACTTCTTCCTTGAATACTAGTTGCCTGCTGTTTTGAAACCTCTACTGTCCTAGCCATACTAATAGCTTTTTCAACGTCTCTATCCTCAGTCTCCAATAACCTCTTTTGTAAATTTTTATCCTCTTCTCCTAGTATTATGCGATCTCGTAATATTCTGCGTTCATATTCTCCAAAATTGCATTCTTTCACTAATTTCTTAATTTCCATTAGGAAGTTGTCAAAAGTCTCTGACGGTAATTGGTTTCGGTTGTGGAACTTAAAACTCGCATACACCTCCTTCATTTCCACTTATGGGGTTTTACAACACTATTCACGGCAGATTTTTATTACACGACTAATTTTGATTTTTAAATTTTTCTCGTCGCCATGTGATATTCTTTTAATGAAAACTAGATGGGTTGATGTTTACTTCTTTATTCTTAACACCAGACTGGTTTGACCGTTGATAGCGGTCGGCACCGATCTTGTATGTAAATTCAGAAAAGGGGATATACTAACACATTATCTCACAGTCAGGACGATGTTGAAGGAGATGCGATAGACCCTGTGTTTGAACTCTTGAAGGTTATCGGAAATATATAGTTTTTTCAAGGCTGCTACATTCTTATGGTGGCTCAAGGGATCGATCAAGGGGGAAATGGCATTGTAAAACATTTTAGTTTAAAGGGCATAGATCTCATCATTGTAGAGTCTCCGGAATCGTCCTTCTTCCCATAACAGTACAACTAACAATACAATCCTCAGAAGTATTTTCCTCTCGCACACGGCTAAGAGGTTTGAGTGCTTTTTGCTAAATATCCACGTTTCAGATGCATCTGAGAGTACCGGTAAGACCATCGTCTTATATAGTAAAAGTTTAGACGTTATGGCTAGATGATTGGGTTTGAAGAGCCTTGACAGACTATAGTAGGAGTAGGCTTTGTTGGCTTTTAGCAGTCGTGCGCGTATTTCTGGTTATAAACTTTTGTCGTCTGCTACTATTGACCAAAGGTATTTAAATGATTTTACCACTTCCAACTCGTGTTCCTCTACCAAAGTTAGTTGTTCTTGTAGGCGAGGCCACCATGTACTTTGTTTTGCTTTCGTTAATATGCAGTCCCAGATTTCCTGCCACCCGCTCAACCAGGCTGAAAGCTTCCTATATAGCTGTCGTTGTTCTTCCAATGATGTCAATATCGTCTACATAAGCCAGTAATTGGGTGGACTTGTGGAGGATTGTGCCCCTTGATGTCACTTCCGAATCTTAGAACACTTTCTCCAACACTAGGTTGGAAAAGAGGCAGGCCAGACCGTCCCTTTGTCGGAGTCCATTACAAATGTTGATTGGTCTGGACAGTGTTCTGGATACTTTTATTTGGCTTGTCACATTAGTCATGGTCAACCTATATAGTCTTGTCAGTTTGTTGGGGATGCCGAATTCTCTCATGACTTTGTAGAGTTCTACTCTGGCTATGCTATTATCATCGGCGGCTTTAAAGTCTGTGACGAGGTGTTGAATTGAGTTTTGAAACTCTTGCCATTTTTCCAAAGCCTGCCGCAGGGTGAAAATCTGATCAGCTATTGATTTGCCTGGGCTGCAGACAAACTGGTAATAGCTTATGATATCTCTGGCGTAAGGGGTTTTGTAGGATAGCGGAGAATATCTTATACGCGGAACTCAATAACGTTATACCGAGAATCGCGATGGAAAGGATTGGCAGAGCACGTTGCAATGTCCAAGCTTTTGAAACTTTCAGATTTCAATCAGAAAATTTACCGGTCCAAACTTTACTCGAAAAAGGTAAATGATACAGTAAAGAACTAAGGTGTTTACCATCTGGTCGAAAAGGTTTCTCTATTGTCAAAAAAGAAGTTTATCAACATATTGAAACAATTTGGTGATAATTGATCGAGTATAAAGCCTAGTACTAAGTTCACGTGAAATGGAGTATTAATGGGCAAGTCAATGTAAATTTTCACGAGTGAATATTTCGCTTGTCAAAATTTCCTTTGTGATACTAAGTTCATGTGAAAATTTTGTTGAATAAATCACTTTCTGCTGCTCTCTAACAGATGGCGCGACATACATTCACCACGAAATTTCATTTTCATTTCATTTAAAAGAATGCGCTTGAGCATTTTTTCCGCGTGAAAAGTTGGGAACTGCTAAATGTTCAACTGCAAAAACGCAAAAAGTGAATTCAAAAGGCTTTGTTTGAATTATTATTAAAAAGGAGGTAATTAATATTGCATATTTAAGCCTAGTACTAAGTTCACGTGAAATGGAATCGTTTCATTTTGGACTAGTGAAAAAGCAACCGAGGTGAATTAATCAGCTGGGCGTAACTTTGTGGCAAAGTGTTTTCCATTCTGGAAAAATAATTTAAAATAAATCCCGCCAAATAAATACATAAACCAATTAACAAATATTCATTCGAATAGGCGAAACGCCGAAACGTATTCCATGTTGCTGATATCGATTAATCCAAGCAAAATATGCAAGCTTTTCCAATCCAATCCAAGCTTTTATGCAAAAGTGGACAAATCCAGTTTGAATAATTGTACACAAACTGCTTTTTCCTCTGCGGATTTCTTATGTTTTGGGTGAAAATGCAATTTTAGAAGCATTATTAATATAGGGTTGAATTCGATTTTTAATTAAACAATTCTGCCATGTTCTAATAATCACCTTTAAGTACCCCGAAATATGCTTATCTCATTTTGAGGCATAATTGGATTTGTTCACTTTTGCGTGAAAGCTCCTCAAGTATTGCAGCCGTTTAGCTGGCTAGAGCATGGCAGCTAACTTAAAAATTACGACCTCTAGAGTAATTTGGGTGGAACACTGGCATATATCGCCATTGTTTGACGGTTGTGGCTGAGCCGGCTGTTAAAAAAATAAGCTCATACAACATCCAAGAGCTCAACCGCTAGGCTCACTGCCTTCTCCAGGCTACTCTTAACCTATCATATCCTTGTTATGTGTATCTTCAAGCTAAGCATATCTACTATTAGACATTACACAATGACATGAACCACTATGTGGCCTATGATATGTAGGACTTGTGGCCTATATTTTCAGGGGTGATTCCGGGATATATTTGAAAAAAAAAAAAAAATTGTGCCAGAAACGAAGGCTATCCCCACTATCCACTATGATACAGGGTATTTATGGAAAAAAGATACTTGGGTGACTCCATTTAGATGATTATATATTCTCTAAAAACGCGAAAAAAATCCATTATTCTTCATTTTTGTAACGTTTTGCAACTTACAGGGTTTCTTTTGAGTTATTTTATTCTTAGGAAGTCAAGTTTTTTACTATAATTTTCACTACTATTTCAGATAACACAATCTCCAGACTCCCCCACCCCTCTGTGGAAGAGGACAATGAGAGCAATGAAGCACTGACAACTGCACATGCACTTGCACATTATATCTAAATTTACAGAAAATTTCCCAACTTAATGCTTGTCATTTAATAATTGGGATATGAGATTCACTGGCCACGCAACAGGTTCAGAAGATATTCAACATATCAATAAAACGCGGAATAAAATCTATTACTTCAATTCGACTTGAAAGATTGATGAATTGGATTTCTCTTTAAGGATCCGGCATTTTAGTTATAGCGAAAAAAGATACCTCTCCGCTCTCGAGATTGAATCCCGATTATAAGGCAGAAGTCTGCATCCTTGCTTGATATCGAAAGCCGCGTGCTCAGGTTACACACAAAAAGAAAGAAAAAAGAAAGGGAACCAAAGAGAAGAAACCTTCTGACACACTTTCAACAGACTTTTCACTAAGTGAAACGGAAAGAATCCTTAAGGAGCTTTTGAATTTGTATAGGTTGAAAGCTCTTAACACCATTTTTCAATTTGGTTGATAAGGAGTGATCTGAGATTTGCAAATGGAAACAAATTAAAGGATTTAAAAATGTGTTGAAAAAATTGTATTAGGAAGAAAACGGAATTCTTTTTTTTTTGTTCTTTTTGCCGAGCTTTGAGTGGAGGGGATACGTTTTCAAAAGGATGCTGTTTGAAAATTCGAGTGTAATGCATCCTTGCACTCTCAAATTCAATTTGAAAATATCCATTAATCTCACTAAATCCAACAGATTTTGTTTCATTAGTTACCTGTCTGACTCAGATTTCTGGATACCTGAAAATGACGAATGTGAATCGGATGAAGCAGCCCTTTTATGTGCCCTAATAGGTTAACTAAATCCCCTGCTCGTTAAACGTGACGCACAATTTTTCTAATTTATTTTTTTGATAAATTACTAGTTTCATAGTTCATTTAGTTTGGCTTTTTTACAAGCATAACTAAAGGATAATATATACTAGTAAGTCATCGGCACTACACACCGAACGGGGACCATGGACGGGATCATCTCACAAATTGGGGCCACAGTGAACTCGCGATCACTGACGCCGATGCCAAGTGATCCCAATGTCCTGGAAGTATTGACACCTGGATATTTCCTAACTAGAGCCGCCAACATCATTTGTAGAGGGCGACATCAGCGATGAAAACTTCAACAGGCTCAGTAGATTCCAACGGTTGCAAAGTGTCCAACAAACTTTTAGAAAAAGAAGAAGAGGTCTCGGAAATACATCGAAGAGCTGCAGAGAAAGCAGAAGTGGAAAACTGAGAAAGGAGATATACCGCGCCGTATTTTAGGCTGGATAAAGTACATTAATCTTCCTATATTAAAATGACCTCTACCTCTAATATTAGAGAGCTTTGAGGGCGCAGACAAGCATGTAAGGGTCGCATCTTTAAAAGCAACCATAGGTTGGTATAAAAGAGCTACCAGCAGCTTATATTCCTTAAGATACCTTAATTCTTCTTCCTATTTGGCCTTGCTTTGGGGTGGTGCACTCACTCACCTTTAAAGGAAGAAGGTGGTGATGAACCCTGCGTTTGAACTCTAGGATGTTATAGGACCTCGGAAATACCGACTGCGAGAGATTATTCCACAGTCGAGTTGTTTTATTTTGGGCTGCAGGTGAACCGTTAGGTCCAAGCTTTAATCCATCGAGTAGGATCGAGGGTTAAGGGTACCTTACCCATTCTCGTTTTCTGATTTTTGTGATTTTCATTGGGCCGGTAAATGATGAAAAATCGACTTATGAGGTACGGATATATTTATACATGTAATTGAAAACCTTAAGAACAAGAAAAAAATGTAACATAGTTGTGTATGAACATTTTATAGCCTCTTTTTGCGGTCAACTAAAAGTCCTCTTTTTGAATGGCGGGCATGATTGTAATTGACTGGAACGTCTGAAACCAAAAAATCGAACGGAATTTTAAAGAGTTCATGTTTGGCTAGGGAATAGACTATTATTATTTGTTTAGTGCAAACATTTACAAAATGGTGGACTTATGAATTTTTTTTTTCAAAATCCGAGTTTTTTTTTGTAAACTATTAGGCTGTAATAATAGAAGATCATCATCAATATTTTTACAAATAGTCTAAGTTATAGCTTTTGGTGTTTAGAAAAACATATCAAAATTTCAGAACGATCGCTTTTATAGTTTTTGACTTACAATGCCCGCCAATCGTAAAAACATAGTTTCGAGAAAAATGCGTTTAAAGTTTTTGAAGTAATTTTCCGCGCCACGGCGAAACTAAGCATTTGCGATTTGACGCGCCCACCATCAATCTGCTGGAACTCCATGAGTATTCCGAATTTCGACTTGAAACTTTCAGGAAATATTTTTGAAGAGTTATAGATTCGAATAAGACAATAAAAAAAAATCGATTTTTTGAAACCGAGAATGGGTAGGGTACCCATAAATAACTGCTCCTATGAGCAAGTCGATTTTTACCGGCGGGCGTGTTGAATGTAGGATCGGCTAATTTTAATTCCTGGAGATGATCCCAGATGAAACTCGGTAGGCTCCGGTGGGCAGGGCATCTAGCTCTTATGCGGCCCATACACGACGAGACATGTTGATCAACTTGGTTGGCTACTTTGTTTGTGTTGTTTGCCACACACTACTCAACAAGTTTATCAACTTCATTTGTATACAGCTCTTGGCACTGTGCAGTCCAGTAGCATCAATAGCAAATTAAACGTGAAAAATTTTAACATTTGTGTTTTGGATAATGCGAACGATATTTTGGCCTTGTTTATAATAGACGAATGTTTACATCAAGACGAAGAAGATAGAAGAATATAATAAAAAGAAGAAAATGTGGATGAAAGAGTGGCATTTACTTAAAGAACAATATTCAAATGAAAGGTTGTTAAAAAAATCAGATTATCAAAATATTAACACGATAATTTAAAAAAATTATTATACCAGGCTGAAACTTGAAATTCACTTGATCAATGAAAATGACAACTGCCAGTTGATTTTCGTTGATTTTGGTTGATTAACTTTACCACACACAGCTCAACATGTTTATCAACCACTAGCTCCGCCTACGTAAAATCAAAACGTTTCGATTTTTGTTCAACCGGATGCAAAACCGTCAATTTGGTTGACCAACCACTCCACACACGACAAAACTTTTTGTTGGACTCAACCAAGTTGATCAACATGTCACGTCGTGTATGGGCCGCAGTATGAGTGAAAATGAGCCTGCTCGGAAAGTTCTCTGCGGTAAGACCTATGGGGTGCGACAGCGAGGGAGGCCCAACCTTCGCTGGAAGGATGGCGTGGACCAGGACGCTCAGAGTTTAGGGATGCCAAACTGGATGACATCGGCTCAGAATCGGGACCGGTGGAGAGAACAGTTGCGCGAGGCCAGGACCGGATCCCGGTTGTAGAGCCGTTAAAGAAGAAGAAGATCCCATTTATGTAGTTTGATCTTTGTCGATGGCAAGAGATCGGTGAGTTGACCTAAAGCTATTGCGTTGACTGCTATGATATTATTCGCATTTGGGGCCTTAATGATAATTTTCGCCATTTTTTGGGAATTGGCAGTTTCAGTATTCATAAGACCAAACATTTTGACGGTCGTCGACGTCGTTTTCATTTTCAAGCGTTGAAGAACAGCTTTTGTAATAAAGGTGGCTTGCGATCCGGGACCTATCAGAGCTCGAATACTCTGAAGTCCATGTCTTGTTTTCATAAAAACAATGGCTGTGGCTAGTAGTACTTGTCTTCTTTCATTAATAAAATATGTGAGTATATTGGGCGTTGTTGCATCTGTATGCTACGTACCAACTCGGAGAGATCTGGAATCAGTCCCTGTGTGAACTTGATTTCCAGGTATATTTTGAAATTTACCTCCAGGTAAATGTAATAATGTATGATATTGTTGGTTGCATTTATTGCACCTATTTTTAACTTCCCAGTATAGGAAGTTATTGTAATCGGTCCGAAAATCGAAACCGAAAATTTCAACGTATTTTCATCTTTCAAGGTCCCAGGAGCATTTTAAGCAAAAAAATGGGAGGAAGTATGTGTGTGTGTATGTGCGTACGGATGTGGTCATTTTTTCCTGCACGATATCGCGCGAACCAAAACTGATATCGACTTCGTTGAGGTGTCGTTCGAAGAGTATTAACCGAAATATGATCTGAAAAGATTTTCATGAATCTGAAAAGATTTTTATAATATTCGGTCCAGCGGTTTTTGGTTTAAATGACTTAAGTGATTTTTGTACCTGCACGATACCGCGCGAACTGAAAACTATATCGACTTCATTGAGGTGCCGAAAAACATTAATACATCAATTTTATACACATTTTCGTCATCCTAATCTTGTAAGTGCGCATATTTAGTTTGACATTTTAGCGAAAATATTGATAAACAATTGTGACAAATTCTCGGTATTTTAGATATATTCTATATTGCCTATTGTTTATTTATTATTAAAATATCCAATCATATATTCAACATCCATCATACTGGGAAGTTGATCGTGTGGACCGAAAGGGTCGAACCCACATCCCAACTAGTTGCTTAAGCACTTGCTTAAAGAGTGGTATTTACCTAGACAGTTGAGGCAATATTTAGCGACTAACCTTAGCGACTTTTATTCTAGTAGCTCTGACGTCTAACTTTAAGAATTGCGAACTTGATCGCAACCCGTGATTTTCGGAGCATAGTTCACAACCTGAATTGGATTTAAAAAAAATCTGAATTCGAATTTTGCAAGTGTTATTAGAGCCATCTGCATGTTTTTCTATCGCTCTATTTGACTCTATCGCCTCCAAAGTGCGGAAACGAGTTTCAAGAAATTTCTTGAATGATGGCAATGTCGGGACGTCTGCTGTCTCCAATGGACTCCTCCCAAGCTTTGTGTGTTTCTAGAGGCAGTTTCTGAACAAGGATGTGATAAACAAGGGGTACGATGTGATATATTTATTTTTAAATTTTCTAGTGACGCTAAAGCTTCACTGGTGACATCAATTAGACCTTTAATAGCACTTGCTGATTCAGCGGTAATTTTTTGTTGCGAAGTAAACGTTCGTAGCAATGAAAAACTAGAACGCGGGTGTTTTCATACCGCTCGGTCAATGCCTTCCAGGCGGATGAGTAATTTGCATTGGTGACACTGAACTGTTTTATCGCATTAGCAGCGTCACCGGTGAGTGTTGTTTTTAAATAATGAAAGGAGGTGGGTCAAAATTGCCCCAGGCCCGGCGCAAAAGAAAAGTATCAGATTATCGGCTATAATGAGTATTGAATTTCTGTATAGTTGTTATATCCCGTAACTGTGGCTAAGGTGTTAATAATGCTATTTCTTGTCACTTGGTTTTTTTCGACATAAGCTTAGGAAAAAGAGTACTAAAAAAGTACGAAATTAGCGCCAATTTTAGTATTAAAATTGCTTATAACTTCGAAAGTAAAGGCCGTAGCATAAAAATTGTTTGGACACATAGGAAACACTCCAAGCTTTCTTATTCTGGAAAAAAAACTTTAGTTGACTATGAATATTTTGGAGAAAAAGGTGGTTGAAGGTGACATTTTTGTTTTAAAAAACAAAAATTTGACTTTGACGGCTCATAACTCTGGAAGTTGGTACTGTGGTACCGTCGCTTTTAATTTTAGATAGGTGGGAGTATTCTGCGTACACTGATACCTTATTCATGAAAATAAGTGATGGCGTTACAAAAATACAGGGTTAATTAGTCATTTCGACCGAATAAAAAGGAATAGCATTATTAACACCTTAGCCACAGTTACGGGATATAACAACTATACAGAAATTCAATACTCATTATAACCGATAATCTGAGATACTTTCCTTTTGCGCCGGGCCTGGGGTAATTTTGTATGGGCTGTGACCCACCTCCTTTCTGCACATTCTCCAGATCTGAATTCTGATGAATTACAGAAAGATATAAATCTCGGAAACTAATCCAATCATTGTAGTTCTCTGAGAATTTAGGTAAAGATATTCTAGGCAAGCTGGTAGGAGTTTTACCAGATGTGGATGCCTTGCCCTCCAATAATGTGATATTACGATCCTGGTCATGGCTGGACGTATTTGCAGGTTGTTCCAACCTGGATACGTGATCAATGAGTTCGCCTTTGAACTCATAATAAATCTGCTCTTGTGCAGAAAACAGATCCTGAGTGAAGTACGGCTGATTTGAATTTTCGGGAGTTTGGCTGATTTGTAGATCATTTGCAGCAAATTGCTGCCGCAAATCATACCATCTGTTCACACGTGATACATAAAACCCGTGAGTTCGTTTCGGGATTGCCGCCTTCTTTACATTCACCATGAACTTGTGCATTTGCCCGATTAACGCACTTTGGATGTCGAGCAATGACTCATGGGAACAAGATTCCGTTGGTGTTCTTGACATTTTGCTTACAAATAATCACTTGCACGAATTTAATTTATTTTGTTTTTGTTTTATTTGGAATTATGTAGGTAGGATTAGACTTACGTGATACAAATTTGTTATGATAATTTTTTGATGATGACTGCAATAGTATCCGTCTCGAAGGATCAATGTTTTGCTGCCCCTTTCCCGTAATCAAATTAAAATGGATGTCGCTGCACGCGCTAGATATCGTGGCCAGGCCACAAAGATGCCGGAGTCGCGTATTAACGAAAGTAATCTTAATCGCATAGACGCAATTGAATAGCTTACGGTCTTTCTTGAACTGTTCGCGGCAGCTCATCAGAGTTTGTGTAAAATCAATATCACTGATTGTGATCACTTTACAGCGGATGATCCAAAAAAGGAATGTGAAACAATTGCCGAATACGAGGATAAAGCGATAACGGTGACATTTCGCTTAAAGCAAAGCTCTCGAAATTACACAGTTTTCGCGTCGGTAAGCATTCATTAGCTACGAGTAAGCTCACCCTAAAAACATATTTTGAAGATTTCAAGGAATGGCTCCCATTTTAGGAATGTTTTCATGTACATGAGCGCGAAGATCTCAGCGAGTGCGACAAATTCAACTGAATCTAACAGAAAGAGCAGCTGAGTCAATTGTACATTCAGCGGAAAATTATCATGCAGCTATACCTCCCCTTCAAGAGGAATATGGCGATAAAGAGAGACTTGTAGACCATGTGATGCTGCAAGTGATGTCGTTGTGACACGCCCATTCACCTCGAGATGCGTCGTCATTAGCCATACTAAAATTCTAACTGCGTTCCGAGTTTCGTCATCTCAGTGTTCGGTAATGCTAAAAACATTGTGAGGAGGGGCAAAATCGTACCGTCACCTCTTCGCTAGTGCTTCTTGGATAACCAACCGACGACAGTCCTACCCAGTACTCGCGGGTATCTCCGAGGAGGTATAATTCACGGATCCGGCAGTGGGATTGGGCGTTGGGATAACTACCGGGCCCTGTACAAACACCAGACCGGGCCCTCTGATAAGAAACCCGAAGCAAAGCCTCGGAATGGACGGGAAAAACGGCAACAAATGTCAGTATTACACTAAGTGGGCAGATATAAAATAAAATTACTGGGTTATAAGATACCAGGTTGATAGGAGACGGAACAATGGACCTTGGCAGCTACAGGATTTTCTACAGCTGCGGAAGAGAACATCACTTCGTAATACACAAGTCAGTTATAGATAATGTGATAGAGTTTAAGTCAGTGAATGAATATGCTCAATACAACTCCGAACGAAGTGCTTCATCCTTTCAATCATAAACGTACATCCGTAGAAGGAGGAGAAAGCTGACACGACAAAGGATACTTTATACTATAAGCTTGAACGTGCATATGATACGGCCCCGAACGTGCATATGACATCAAGATGGTGATAGGAGACCTCAACGCCAAAATTGGAAGAGAGAACTGTCACATACCGACCATTGGAAAGTAAAGTCTCCACGAAACATCAAACGATAACGGACAACGTGTTATCGATTTTGCGATGAGCAAAAATATGATCGTCAGTTCAACTTACTTCCCAAGAAAAGATATTCACAAATACACATGGCAATCTCCCAGCGAAGGATACCGCATCCATATTCTAATAGACAAAAGGGCAGCTTCCAGTATCCTCCAAGTAATTAAATCTTGAAATCATAAACCTCCTGCCTACACGGCAATTTTTTTCCCGCAACACAAGACTAGCCAACTCAGCTCACCCCTTCACCCTGCAGCCCTCCCCTTCACGCACATTACGGCTTAGCAGTTCGATTAAAAATAGAACAACTCGATTGTGGAACTGTCTTCCGCAGTCGGTATTTCCGAACTCATATAACATCTTAGAGTTCAAACGCAAGGTTCATCGACATCTACTCATGCACCCGCAAGACTCCTAAACTATCCTATCTCATTTTTCATTCAGATCAAGCTTACTACTACACATTGCACCATGAATTGAACGACATGACGGACTAGTAGTACAAAGGGTGACTTCTAAGCTTCATCTTATCACAAAAAAAAAAAGTAAGAACCTGTAGAGGTGCGAATTGTGAATGGAACCACTTCCTAGTTAAAGCTAGATTCAGATGCCGGCTGTTCCCTCAAGAAAAAAGAAACAGCAAACAAAAGAAATTCGACGTCAATCGTCTGCAGGAACAGAATGTGTTGGAGAGATATCAGGCAACTCTAGCAGAAAGGAAAGGTCAAAACATATGTAAATAATTAAGATACAGTCGAGTTAAAATGGACAAGATTGAAGACAATGCTAACAGATGTCACGAAGGAAACTATAGGTTAAAAACGGTTAGCCAGAGCCAGTGAATGGTACCATGAGGAATGTAAAACAACTATAGAGGCCAGGAATAAAAATAACAAATATGCATAGAGAGGCCGACGAGGTGCAAAAAACTGAAATACGAGGAACAAAAAGAACAGCATAAAACATTTGCAGGAAGACAATTCCTCAACAATTACATCGTGGGAAGCATGTATGCCGGAAGCATACAAGGAAGTAAACTTCTTCAAGAAAAGCTTCAAACCCTCCTCTGGTATATAAAGAGCAAAAGAAGTCACAGGCAAAGAAGATGTAAAGAAACGGCGAAAGGAATTTTTTATCTAGCTTCTCAACGCAAATGAAGGCATTAGACAGGTACCAGATTCCCGTTCATGTCCTAAGAATGAATGAGTCAAGGATACCAGAAAAGTCATGTACCAACGACCAAATGGCAAAAGACCAGTTGGCGAACCACGGTCAAGGTGGAAAACAATGTTAAGGACGATACAGTAAAACTGCTCAATGAAAGAAGCTGGAGATAGCCTGCGGAGCAGAGAGACGTTTGCAGGAAGAAGCTGATGGAGGCCAAAGCTCGAGCTGGGCTGTAGAGCCATCGCAGAAGAAGAAGAAAAACATTTTATTAAAATACCAACCTGATGAAATGGGGATGGGTTTCTATGGGTCACATAGAAATCTATATTAGGCAGTGATACTTCGTCAAAGGGCTATTACGGTGACAGAGGGAAGTGTGGGGACTATCCTTAAATATCTGAAGGCTAAAGTAGAGTCCCTTGAACGGTCAGCGCAAGCGCATGCTAAACGCTCTATACAACCTTCATTGAGTAAAATTATTAAAAAATGGATCTGATCCACATGTCCCTGCAAGATGTGATGCACAGATGGCAATTCGTCAACAAAAGGAGTTTTTAACAAAACATGGTCTACTCTTCAGATTTTTACGTAAGGGTCGCGAATGCCGCAACGCAGTGTTGGGCATTAATCAATTAAATTTTCAATCAATTAATTAATTGATTAAAAAATTAATTGCGATTAATTTAATTGCAATTAAAATTAATTGCGATTGAACTATTAATTGCACCCTTAATTTATTTGGATTAATCTGTATTAATTGTATATTAGAACTAAATCAATTGCAATTAATTTATCAATTGCAATTAATTTTGTCAATTGTTCTAAAAACCAATTAAAACTAACAATTATTCCGCTTCAATATAGATATAGACACTCCAATTTTATATGATGGTGCCATTTTTTGGAGAATCATTCATATAAAGAGCATAATATGAAAAAAAAAAAAAAAATGGGGAGTATGGCGGCCAGAATGGCAGAAAGAAGAAAAATTCAAAATGGGGGACTAGTTTTGGCAATTGTGTTCCGATTGTACTGAAAATTAGTGTCGGGGGGTTTTGAGGGATCCAAATGACAAATTTGTGGTTAAAATTTTAAAATTCAAAATGGCGGACTAGTTTTGGCAATTGTGTTCCGATTGTACTGAAAATTAGTGTCGGGGAGTTTTGAGGGATCCAAATGACAAATTTGTGGTCAAAATTTTAAAATTCAAAATGGCGGACTAGTTTTGGCAATTGTGTTCCGATTGTAATGTAAATTAGTGTCAGGGGGCTTTGAGGGATCCAAATGACAAATTTGTGGTCAAAATTTTAAAATTCAAAATGGCGGACTAATTTTTGCAATTGTGTTCCGATTGTAATGAAAATTTGTGTCAGGGGGTTTTGAGGGATCCAAATGACAAATTTGTGATCAAAATTTTAAAATTCAAAATGGCGGACTAATTTTGGCAATTGTGTTCCGATTGTAATGAAAATTAGTGTCGAGGGGTTTTGAGGGATCCAAATGACAAATTTTTGGTCAAAATTTTAAAATTCAAAATGGCGGACTAGTTTTGGCAATTGTGTTCCGATTGTAATGTAAATTAGTGTCAGGGGGTTTTGAGGGATCCAAATGACAAATTTGTGGTCAAAATTTTAAAATTCAAAATGGCGGACTAATTTTTGCAATTGTGTTCCGATTGTAATGAAAATTTGTGTCAGGTGGTTTTGAGGGATCCAAATGACAAATTTGTGATCAAAATTTTAAAATTCAAAATGGCGGACTAATTTTGGCAATTGTGTTCCGATTGTAATGAAAATTAGTGTCGAGGGGTTTTGAGGGATCCAAATGACAAATTTGTGGCCAAAATTTTAAAATTCAAAATGGCGGCAATTGTGCTCTGATTGTAATGAAAATTAGTGTCAGGGGGTTTTGAGGGATCCAAATGACAAATTTGTGGTTAACACTCCCTCAGTGAGTGACTTCGAGCGTATAATGTCAAATTAGAATAATCCTTTTATTTACTTTTTTCTTTTAGAATCTATTTTAATAAAATTTGCCAATTCAAAATGGTGGACTACTTTTGGCAATGGTATTCCAATTGCAATGAAAATCGGTGTGGGGGTTTTTAAAGACACAAAGGACGAATTTTTAGTAAAAATTTATGAATTCCAAATCCACTGCTGATCCGGTAAAAAAATTCGATTTGGGTCCCATTAAATTCAACATTATAGTGAAACACGTGCCGAGTATGAATAGTATGGAGGATTTGTTACAAAATATAGTTTAGTTAAATTTAAAAAATAGAGATAGAGATAGTTGATGTTGAAATTTTAGTGGAAAAAAATACATACTCTGAAAGGTGCTGAGGTGGAGAGCTTTGACTTATGTAGTTTTAGATGGGTGGGAGTATCATTGCTACCATATTCATGAAAATAGGTCCTAGGGTTACTTAAATTCAGGGTGATTCGTAAACCTGCACCAAAACAAAATCTCACTAGCGGCTAAACCATTACGACTCCAACCACCCCCTTTCCCTCCCATACTATCCAAAACCTAACCAAAGTCAGCCGCTTTGAAAAATCAACGTATACTGTATATCAAAAACGAAACCGTAATGTTTTTTTTCGCGTTGTAGTGGTGTATTTTATGTTATATGGTAAAGCGAATTACCGTAAAAATTGGCATGAATATAATACGCGTTAATACTGATCATGGGCGCAATAACAGTACTTGTTCCTTATAACCCTAATAAAATGTACTATCAATAACCTATCTCAAAAAACTTAAACAAAAATATATATCATAAAAAAATGTATGTGTGTCTGGGCACATTTTGGAAATTAAGACCTCTATGGTCATATGTCCAAATCAATCTTAGTACTACAGAAGGATAAAGGTCAATAAATTTTGTATATACAATAATACATAATACATATTACGTAATCCGTAATATATAATACATATGTAAATAATACATAGAACATAATTCATAGTACATATTACACAATATAGTACATAGTAGTAGTGAATAATTCATAGTTCATAGTAAATAGTACATAGCACTTAGTACATAGAACATAATACATAGAACATTGTACATAGTACATAGTTCATAGTAAATAGTACATAATACATAATAGATAATACAAAACATAATACATAGTTCATAGTACATAGTGCAAGTACCTAGTACATAGTACATAATACTTTTTACATAGAACATAGTATATAGTGTTTGGTACAAAGTACATAATATTTAGTAGAAAATACATAATACAGAGTATATAGTGCAAAGTACATAGCAGATAACACATAGTTCATAATACTTAGTCATAGTACAGAATAAATAGTACATAATCGCAGTACATAGTATATAATACCTAATACATAGTACATTGTGAACAGTATATGGTACCTAATCATAGCCCCCAATACATAGTACATAATACATAGTACAAAGTACATAGTACATACTTCATAGTACATAATTCATAGTAAGTAGCACATAGTCCGTAATGCAAAGTACATAATACCTAGTACATAGCAGATTATACATAGTACATAATACCTTGTACATAGTACATAGCACATAAAACATAGTTGACAGTATATAGTAGGTAGTATATAGTCCAAAATAAATAATATATAATACATAATACATAGTACAAAGTACAAAATATATAGTTCATAGTACATAATTCATAGTAAATAGCACATAGTCCGTAATGCAAAGTACATAATACCTAGTACATAGAAGATTATACATAGTACATAATACCTTGTGCATAGTAAATAGCACATAAAACATAGTTGACAGTATATAGTAGGTAGTATATAGTCCAAAATAAATAGTACATAATACATAATACATAGTACAAAGTACATAGTACATAGTTCATAGTACATAATTCAAAGTAAATAGCACATAGTCCGTAATGCAAAGTACATAATACCTAGTACATAGCAGATTATACATAGTACATAATACCTTGTGCATAGTACATAGCACATAAAACATAGTTGACAGTATATAGTCCATAATAAATAGTACATAGTACATATCGCATAGTACATAGTCCGTGTACATAGTACCTAATACATAGTGCATAACACTTAGTATATAGCACGTAGTACATATTGCTATATGTTACATTGTGCAAAATAATAGCAGTGCCTTCATAATGTACAGTATTTTCAAAAAATATATTACAATTTACCAGTTACACAAAAACGATGTACGCCAGTTTGAAAACTACTGCTTAAGGCGACAAATTCACTAGAATTGCCAGACGTCTTTATAACATAACGGTAAATAATTCTCAGAAAAGATATTCTGCCTGTGCGAAATAATAGCAGTGCCATTATTTAGTTTAGGAAGTAAAGAGTATTTTCAAGAGTTGTTTTTAATATCTTTAATTCTTTTGTAGGCAAGGGTAAATTTTATTATTTATAGCACAAAAAATTAAAAAATAATCAAAAAATTAAATGAATATAGGTTGAAAAATAGCGTAAAATGGGACGGGGGAAACACTGCTCAGAACTACAGAGACAGCTTATATTAAAACACCTTTCTGAAGGAAAAACATACGATTTTATTCAAAAAGCACTGCAAGTTTCAAGTAAGGTCATTGCTAATGCTAAAAAATGGATTCCAAAACCAGAAACACGGGGCAGGAAGAAAAAACTTACAACAAGAGATGTGAGAAATATAGTGCGAATGGCTCAAACAGACCCGTTTTTGACTTCACCGGAAATAAAAAGTCAACTAAACCTTAATGTTGATACGTCAACAATAAGAAGAAGACTTATTGAAAGTAATCTCCCTGCCAGAAGCCCAAGAAAGGCACCAAAACTGACACCGAAACAAGTGAAAAAAAGAATACAGTTTGCACGGGAGCACCTGGAATGGCATGAGTCAAAATGGCGGAATATTCTATGGTCTGATGAATCTAAAATCGTGTTGTATGGTTCAGGAGGACGAAGACAATATGTTAGAAGACCGCCAAATACAGAGTACAATTCACGCCACACTTTAAAAACCATAAAACACGGAGGTGCAAAGGTTACCGTTTGGGCCTGTTTTTCCTATTTTGGTATTGGTCCTATATTTAAAATTAATGGTATTATGGATGCCAAAAGTTATGTTGAAATATTAAATACAACGATGTTGCCTCATGCTGAGGAAAATATGCCATTAAAATGGATATTTATGCAGGATAATGATCCTAAACACACCAGCAAATTAGCTAAAGAGTGGTTTTCTGTTAATAGGATTCAGGTTATGGATTGGCCAGCTCAATCTCCAGACCTGAATCCCATCGAAAATCTTTGGGCAGATATAAAGCAAGCTGTTTCCAAAGCGAAACCGACCACTTCAGATAGTTTGTGGCAAGTGGTACAAGCCGCATGGGCTGCAATACCTGTTGAACGGTACCAAAAGTTGGTAGATACAATGCCCCGACGGTGCGCTGCTGTGCTGGCTAACAAGGGCTATACGATAAAATATTAACCTTTAAATTTTAGTTTTAATATTAATTTTATTATATTTAAGCATTCCCTTTTAAGTATTTTCAAATAAAAATCTTTACATTGAAATACTGCTATTTTTTTGCACACTGAAATTTCGATATTTTTTTTATATTACTTTTACGTTTTTTAATTATGAATGAAATTTATTACTTTATATATTCTATCATTATGAAATACTAGAACACTATTATAAAATAAAAAAAAACCTATTTAAAACTAAATCAAAAACGTTTATTTTGTAGAGTTTTTTCGATGCATGAAAGCACTGCTATTATTTTGCACACAACTGTATATAATACACTAGTCCCTCCTTAAACACAAAACGAAAAATAGCAAAAAAAATCAAACACAAAACGAAATTCTCTTCTGTAAAAAATTCTCTTCCGGTCAAACAAAAAAACATAAAATAAAAAATCTGGTTGCCTGTAAAGTCCATATACGGGCGAAGTTTTTACGTGACAACGTCTTCTCTTTCTGAACTTCTCTATACTGAAATCCAACTGTTTTTAATCTGGGTAATTCTTTTAAGGATAGGACTATGATATGAGAAAAATATGAAATGAAAGGAAGTGTTTCCATTGTGATGTGCCTTGCGAAAGTCAAGTCGATGATTGTTCCTTTTAATGTAGTTGACTTAGAAACATCTGATACGCATTTGAGATTGTACATATCTTTCATGAATTTGAGAAACCTGTCGCCAGTCTTCACATTGGTGTTGAAATCACCACACAGAAGGACTGGTATGCTAGAATCAACTTCCAGGAACGGATGCACGGACTGGCTGTTGTGAACATACGGATTGAGTCTTTGGGATAGTAACATTCCGATGTCCTGCAACCTAGCTCCTGGATGAATATATACAGCGCTGAGCACAAACTTGAAGATAGTATCAGCCGTAAAGCAAGTAACTTCAGCCAAGCACATGTCACCTGCAGTTACGATGTGACGAGCTGCGTCTGTAATCGCAATTTGGACTACTTTTGCTGTAGATGTCGATGATAATTTGCGATAGATCGCTACTCCACCAGCTGCGTTGGTATCTGAGTTTGTTTGATTGTTCTTTCTGGATATGCACTCATAATCCTTGGAACTGGTTCACGATTGTCTCGCATCCACGTTTCTGTCAGTACTAAATAGCTCTCGCAGCTGGGTAGCAGTGATGGGTTTGAGGTCATTGCTGAACCACAACCTGTCACAAACCGAGCAAACATGGCCATAATCGTTGTCCAGGAAAGTAGATTTAAATCTATTTATTGACGAAGCCCATTTGGAATACCACGTAGATTGTATCCGTTGTACCGCGGTTTGGCTAGACGAAGTACTCAGTGGCAAAGCAGTCCGAGCTGATTCCGCTCTACGTTGTCGGCATGCACGCTGTCGCTGGGCGCTAGTTTGAGCAACACTAATTCTTTCTGCCGCGACAGAAGAGGACACCATAGTTGATTTCAACGTTTCGTTGGCAGTAGACAACTTAGCTTTGCAAATGCTGCCGTCTGTTCTGGAGTTCTGGTCGCTGCTAGACGTTTTCTATTCTTAAGTCGTCTCTCGGCATCCGTTTGGGTAGTATGGGTTGTGTCAGGGATAGCGAAAGGTGTTGCAGACGTTGATGGTACATTATCCTCTGTCTCCATCGGTGTACTGGACGTTGAAGGTATTTGCACATCTTGATCGATCGCAAAAAGCGTAGTAATTTCTGTTTAGATAAACATAATAAGTAATAACATTTAACATTTTCTCAATATTTATATTTATGACTATACCTTTTTTTGTTTGAAACATTTAATTGAGTTGGATTAATTGTTTATAAATTGTTAGTTAACATTTATCAAGCCGTTAATTAATTAAACAAATGTTGAAGAGGTTTAAACACATCTAAACTCGAGATTTGTAATATCGTTAAACCTTATTTCAAGTTATAAATAATCTATCATTTAATTAATGTTAATTTAATTGTGTTTAAATGTGATTGTTGTAAATGACATTAATCTAATCACTTTACTATTTCATGACATACTCAGTAGACGAAAACTTACCGTACGTCGTTCATTGTGAATGGACGTCAGCATCTGAGTGTGACATGTTTTTCGAAATGCCTTCCAGCTGCACCGATTTATAAGACGTTGTCACGTCAAAAAAAATCTCTTCTAAAAGATTGCTCCATTGATTTCGATTTCGAAAAATGTTGAAAATGGCACAACTAGAATGTTATTATAGATAATTCATACAATACAAACTAAAATCCCCAAAGCCAAATTGTTCCCCCACGGCACGCAAAAAATTGACCGTGACGCAAAGGTCGCTTTTTAAAATGAACTAATAAAAAATAACATACTACTACTCTTTCCATATAATAATAAATTTTAATTTTTAGTTTTTAATCAAATCCATAAAAATGATTGACAATTGATTAATCGTCTTTAATTGTGGAAACTCACGACTAACAATTAATTAATTGTTAATTGCGAATTTTCACAATTACAATTAATTAATTGTTAATTGCAATAGACGCGATTAACAATTAATTAATTGTTAATTGCGAGTTTTCACAATTACAATTAATTAATTGTTAATTGCAGTAGACGTGATTAACAATTAATTAATTGTCAATTTTTAATCGTCCAGAAATTTAGTTTTGCCCAACACTGCCGCAACGGCTTACAGGGCTTAGTCTTTTGGCGCCCGGTGCACTATTCAATATTGCGCCTCATAAGCTGGTAATTTTTGATTGTAGTGAAGGACAATGGAAAAAGACACAAACATTGTGGGAATCTACACTAGTATTCCTTCAGCAGCAGACGAATCTTCTGACCTCTGAATTCATTCAGTGGATTTTTTAGTAAACTTTTTGGCAGATGTATGGTTGTTGTTGTTTTTTGTTTCCTTTTGCTAGGAGAAGGAAAGAAAGATATGGCAGAAGACAGAATTAAGATTAAAAACAACAACAAGCTAAAGCAATCGTTGGAAAATTTGGCTCCAGTATAAACCCATGCTACTTTTTATCGAGTTTTAAAAGAGAATGGACGATTACGCAGATTTTTGTTGTTTGGTTCTTGTGATATTAATTTGTTAATAAGGGAATAAACCAAAAAGAGTAATTAAAGAAGAATTCTCGGAACAAGAAATTCTTTTAACAAATCTTGTGACAAAATTTAAAAGTAAACCAGTAATGCATAATACAGAGCTATCGGAACATTTTATTACTTCGTGTGAGTGGATACCATACTTTTCCAGAATTTTAAAAAAATACTCCAGCGAATATAGATAAATGAGAGATTTGTCTCCCGAATTTTTTATTGTGATTCTTGAAGAAGCTTTGTTGAGTAAAATCTCGAGTAACATTTCTTGAGTAAAATTTTATGTAAATCTCAAATCTAAAATCTTGCAAAGTACCTGCATGAGGCATGAGAAAGTACAGGGACAGATATTGGGTAAATTTGTTTAATTTTTGCGCCCCATCCAATTGGGCCGGTGCAAGTGCACCTATGAAAGCACCGTCCCTGGTTAATTATAAAGGGTGATATCCATTGTGCTTATGCGATCTTTCTTATAAATCAACACACCAGTGTTTGAGTAACTTTTTGGCAAAAAGTGGTTTTTTGATAACTTTGACCTTGAATAACTTTCAAAGGGTTAATCGGGTCATCATTTTTGTGAGAAATTAAGTTGTAGAGAATTTCATTGTCAACATTTTGGACCCTCGCACAGGGTTGTACGTCCTAACCGAGATACACGGAAAATGCGGGAAAACGCTATATCTCTGGCGACCATGTTGTTTTCTTTGTGATTCTGGAATTGTAGTCTTAAAAAGTCCCAATGAAGCTGCGGACCAACTTTCATCCATTTTGGAGTTTTGTCTCCTTACGTGTGTTTTTTCTTTGCTAATTTCCCCGGACTAAAACCAGTTACTGACTGACAGACAACTCACAGCCCAAATCGTGGGATCTAAAGGGCTGAAATGATAGTGCATCCCTTTAACGACATGGACAACCTATAAGGAGCGTTTTTACGAAATTCATCCCCTAAGCGGGTTGTATGAGGAAAATTTTTTCTTTAGGCATCAAACTAAGTATAAATAATTATCGCGTATTTTCCTTTAATATTGTGGATCTAACGTTTATTACTTTTTCCCGGGCGGGAACCCTTCGTAGGCCATGGAAGGCGACGAAATTTGTATACGTAGTTCCCTGTCATAATATTTCTTTTCTTTTGGAAATAAATTGGTTTGCGGAGAATGAAATAAAAACATATCCTTTTTCTCAAATGCCTTACATATAACGCTTAGTAATTTATTATAATATTCAAAACTTCTTAAAGGTATAAGCATCCTTATGCTACTTACTCGCTTACCTACTTAATCCGGGCCCATCTAACTAATATTGTATTTCCTAGGCATGCAATTTAAATAAATAATAAATTAAGGGGAATAGTTTACAGACTATGTAAGCATGAATTTGACCAATATAGATAATAAGTTAAATAAATATGTAATATAATAAATATAATAGAATAAATATAAGTTATAATAAGGTTTTTTTTTTCTTTTTTTTTATTTTATTTTATATATATGAATTATTATGTTTTTTTCTTATCTGGAAGTCCCACGTTGGTTAAGTTGTGCAGTGTCTGCATGTGGCGTTGATCTATTTGTCTCCTCCAGCAGGTTATGCTTTTATTATATGCCATATATTTCCTTTTCCCTGGTGGTTGGTATGTAGTTTTAATTATTTCCTTTGTTGCATATTCCCTTTCTTTTTTATTTTATGTGTTCTGGCTACCTGGAGCACTATTTAATTAGGTACGTTTATTTTTATTTCGAGTGTACTACTCATATTCTTTAAACTTTGATACATTTTTTTTAGAGTAATTATATATATATTAAATGTTTTAAACTTTACTGAATTCCACTTTTCTAAATTTTACTTTTCTGTTCACTATAGGTCTATACTCTTTGCATGCTGGCACGAGAAGAAGGATCGGTTCTTTTTTTCTCGCCACGCGGCCGTTTTCGAAGACTCGGGAGTTTCGAATTTCCGCTCTGTTTGGATCTTACAGGTTTTTAATTGATTAGGTATTTAATTGTTAGGTCTAATTAAAATAAATTTTTGTAATATTTATGTCCGATTTGTTATTGTTAAATTTTGTAATATTTATACTTGTTTACTTTGAAATAATTTTGTGCTTTACTAAGATTTCATTTAGGACTTAGGACTTTTTTTAATATTTTGCATTCGTAGCAATTTTGATATGCTACATAATGGTATGGGTAAGAAAAATTATAATAAATTAGAAAATGAATATAGATAAATTATAAAAATACGAAGATATACGTAAAAGCGTTCATTTATTATTTAAAGTATTAACTAATAAACTAATAAATGAATTACTCTCATACATTTTTACTACACTACTGTGCAACTACAACTGACCGCCAGTACCACCGCTAACCTAGTGTGTGTGGGACCAAATCCAAAAAAGCTGGCCAAAAGTCTAAAAAAAAGTTTATAGATTGCGTTTTTTTTTGGGGGGGGGGGGGGTGATTCGAGGACACTTCCAATAGTGAGCAATCAGTCACGGAAGGTAAGATTTTTTTTCTACGGACTGAGAAATTGTAGTTGCTACTTTACTCTTTTTGCTTATTTTTAAACGTTAATATTGTGAAAAAAGGTTAACGTTTTCAAAACGCTATAAAAAATTAAGTAACCAAGCAATCGTGGTCGTGTAAAGTGGAATTTTCTTTGGAAGGTATGTAGAGTATAAAAAAAATTGCACTATACCCATTAAGCATGTATATAATACACAGTAAGGATCTATTACACGTGCTTTTTATGAATTAGGATTGTAAGAATGCGATATATATTGGACAAAAAGTAATATTGCTCCACTCTGCTCCACTGGTAAACTTTCTGGGCGTTGTTGGTAAAGGTGTATTCCTTCACCTCCAAAAAAATCCGCTGCCAAAATTGCCCCTCCGTGTTTTAAGGGGTCACATACGTCCAGCACTAGCCCATGGAAATGGTACTTCAATATTGCAAAAATGCTAGACAAGGTTTTATTTTTGGGATGTGTAGGGGGGGTCAGTGTGAGCTTAAATCTGAGTTTTCGGGATTCTAACCCACTCCCCCCCCAATTTGGCCGCCATCTTGGAAAAGCTGCGCAAATGGTTTTTCCATTATATATTTCCGTAACAGTACATCTTACAGAAAACTTGCAAGGGCACTTTTTGTTTATAATTAAATTATCTACAATATATTAGCAAGATATTTTTGGGTAAATTTAATAATTAAGAAGTTATAAGCCTTAGAACACCAAAATTAGTCACAGTGTTTTCTTTTAATGGCTATAGCTCTGAATGTTCGACATCAGAAGATAAAGATACAACTTTTACTTGTATTCACAATGATTTTCTTCTGTAATTGCATTCTTAAAAATTCTTATTTTGTTTTTCTAATAAACAATAACTTCCATATAAAATAACTTGCTTATAAAAAAAATTAATCAAAAGTATTAAACATTATATTAAAACAAATTTTTTGATTTTTTTAATAGGTTATGTTAACCATATTGAGTCCGCCATTTTGAAAATCGAAATTTCGACAAAGGATTCGTCATCAGTGACCCCGAAAACTCCTAAGTGAGATGTTTTGGTATCATTTACTAAAGTTTTTGACTATTTGGAGGGGTTATGTTAACCATATTGAGTCCGCCATTTTGAAAATCGAAATTTCGACACCGGATTCGTCATCAGCGACCCCGAAACCCCCCGAGTGTAAAATATGAGATCGTTTAATTCACTTTTTGGCTTTTGGCCAGCTTTTTTGGATTTGGTCCTACTGTGCGCCACCGCCACCGGGTTCGGTGTGTTCCTGCCTTAACTCGTGTTCGCCCTGAACACAGCTTCTCCAGGGTCGTGTTCTTCATAGCGGCACTGACTGTCCACCTGCAGGACCTTTTTCTTACCGATCGAACCTTTTTAGATGCGATAGTTAGGCGAAATCGTTTATTCTCGTTATGACAGTATATAGGCCCTCCCATTTTCTTTGTAGTTTTGGCGACATGTCATTTATTCGTCGTGGATTATATAGCCACAATTGGTCACCTAAAACGAGCTCCGTTCGCCCTTAGGTCGTAGCGGGTCTTCATCTTGTCGCCGGCTGATCGCAGCTTTTCCCCCACCGTCTCATACATATCCGCTAAGTTTGCTCTTAGTGCAGAGTAGTATTCGTTAAGTGGTTGGCATGTTTCTGGCGCGATTCCAAACTTTTAATCACCTGCCAGCGTAATCTTTCTCAGCAAGATTATCAAGTATCTTACCGTAAGAGCTGTGGACAGCTGTCCTGTATGTCATTAGAACAGCGATACGTAGCTCTCCGAATCACATGGGTCAAAATGCTGCAAGATTTGTCTACATACATACATATATACAGGTGAAGCTAATGTAAAGCGTATAGAAATAGCTTAAAACATCCCCGAGAAATCGGATTAGCCGTTTCCTAGATTAGCCCGGACAAACTGACAGACAGACATACAGACAGATTTTTTTTTTTTAAATACTTGTTTTATTTTAATAATCATGAATATAACCATATGAACTAAGAAAAACACAATCAATTTGAAATCACACACTCCAGATATATTTATATAGATAGATAGAAAATGAATACGATTAATTTATTATTTAATATACACAACTCTTCGTTCTCAATTGTACAATTGACAAAAGATTCTAACAATTAAAACAAATATCATCACTTATAGAAATACTAGCATTATTATTCAAAAGTACTTTCCACAAGGACTTAATCAGATTATAAATGCTCAACACTACAAAAGAGCGGAAACTGCATTTAATAAGCTCACAAAAGTCGTACGACGTTCAAGCAGAAGGCAAACATTATCCTGCGACATGATTGAGGTGAGAGGATCCCAAAAAAGTAGCTTAACATTTCTGTCTGTCATCACGAGGGAGATACCGAATCGTTTCGAGTTAAAGAATGAATGTAAATGGATTTGATTCAGTTACTTACCTTAAGTGCTACTCTATCCCAGTCATATCCCAGCTGTATAAATCGTTGACGGGGTTGCCCTATACCGTGACTGTCGAGATTTCAAAAAACGATATGTTTTATGAGATGGGTTTTTGCAGGTCCTTGATCCACCCGAAATATTCAAGGTGAATTCGAATGAAGTTCGAGCCTGATGGGAAATTTTAATCTCCTGTGTATACCCATGAAATGCCAATGCTTTATACGCAGAAGGATAGTTTCCATTTAGGAGGAAAATTAATTCAGGGAGGTCGTTTTGTGCTTTTGTTGTATTTATGCGTTGTTATACATACGTTTACCTTAACTGATTTAAACCCTTTTCATAAAAAAACAACGGATAATTGTTGAAATGGCTCAAGGCATTATTACAGCTATCAAAACGAACCCAATTTTTGTCCAATATAACTAAGGTAATTGAAACGAGAACTCCAGTAGGACTTCCTACCTGTCCTATGCCCAGTAAAAGAGGATAGTTTAGGGCAATAGTTAATAGACCAATCTCTTACCCTGGAGAAAAAACTACACCACCACGGCACGGTTATAAGTAAATCAATGGGGACCGTTCTTCCTGGTAGAAGACTAAACTAACAAACGGTCCTCGAAAAATATATCTTGTTACAGAACCAAGAGGTCAGCCTCGGAAGAGTGAAGATTTATGGCAATGCCACAAGATTAATGATTTATGCAATTACTAGCAAAAAACCCGCGTGCGTTGCAACTCCTTTCAATAAAAAAAGATTGTGTGTGCACAGGGCGCGGTAGAAAAAAGGTGGTGGATTAGCTGTGTGAGCGGTGCTTTGTCAGTAACCGAGCTGTTTTATATATAGATATCACCCATAAGCTAATAGTAGCTTCCGTTTATGTTCCAGTTGAGCAGATATGGATTTTGAAATGCAGGAGAGTTTCAAAAAGGCAGTTTTTTCGTAGTTTTGATTCCAACTAAGAAAATGTGAAAATTTTTAAAGGATTTCCTTGCAAACAATATTTTTTTTTATTGGGTGGAACTAATATAACTAATAAATTTTTTTTTTAACTTTTTTTATGTGAAAGACTAGAGGCTCAGGAAAGACCATTCACCCTTGTGGGTGAACTTACGCGCGAATTATATCACAGAACCGCGGAAACAGTTAAAAAATAATAATAAAGTTTATTTAAAGAACAATTTAATTATTTATTTCAATAAATCTAACTACTTTATACAATTAGTAACTAATAAAAACAATCTTTAATCAAAAATAATAAATTCGGATTTAAATGAAATAATGACTTTACTTTGCGAATGCCAGCACAAGAGTGTTCAGCCTAATTATTGCTTGAAATGAATTACCTTAAAGAATTTAACAAAATGTGGAAATACCGGTAGATATTAAATTACACTAAAGAGAACCTTCTACTTAATTTAACTAACTTATGCTTAGGTGGCGTCTGGTATGAATTGGGAACGGAAATTTGTTGGCGGCATGTGTAGAGTTCATGACTGGAATCCTCAGGTCACACGGGTGTTGCGTTTGGCATTTGGGGTTTAGGGCATGTAACTCCTCCCCCTTAGTGTTGAGCGACGGCCAGATGAACTGAATCCTTGAAGGTTCGCTGGGCGTTGCGAATGCGGATATGGTAGGTGAAGCACTTTGTAGTTCCAGGGATGTTCTCTTCCGAAAACTTCTATATTGTCCTGCGTAGGTGATTAGGATGATGGTAAGTATCACAGCAACTAGTATTATGTATGAAGGGATGAAGTCATCTAGGCGGACGTAAGGTTCTAGCATCTCGTAGATATTCCTTTCAGCGAATTGGTAGTTTTGCAATTTTCCAATTTTATAGGGCTATTGTAGAAGGTGGTGTTTTCTTCGTTGAAGATGGTAGGGTGGATGGTTATCTCGTCCCAATATCTGCTCTCCAGGGCAATTTTCGAAGTGAATGAGCGCTGATCCTTGGATTTTTCGATCGACTAGGCCACAGGTAGTGGAGATGATGGTCGCTGGAGCCTCGATTAAGATTATGTAGTTTGGTTCCGGATGAAAAATTTCGGCGTTAATTTTCCTCTTGTGCAGTTCGCATTTAGCTGGCTTGTTATTAATTAAATTCCCTATACATGAACTACTTACTGGTTCTCTGTTATGAGTTTCTCTACAATAATATATACCTTCTATCCTATTGCAAATATTGTCAAGATTGTGAATATGATTTGAGTTTAGCAAAATATACGGTTTGGGTTTAAGGGTGTTAGTTTTGTTAATGGGTAGTGGGATAATATGAAATAAAATAAATGGTTAAAAAAAATTTTAAAAAAAAATTCTTTTTATTAATTATAAAGTGTACTGAAAAGTAAAAAATAAAAAATATTTTAAAGAAAGCGTGAAATTACAATTTTAATGTAAAAGTTAATTAAAAGAATGGCGCATTTTTCATCAAAAATTGAAAATATAACTGTAAATCGCGTGAGATTTACAATAACCCTCAATTTTTTGTTTTGTTAATTTCAAATTCTAACAAAATTTTTTGATGAAAAATGCGCCATTCTTTTAATTAACTTTTTCATTAAAATTGAAATTTCACGCTTTCTTTAAAATATTTTTTATTTTTTACTTTTCAGTACATTTTTTAATTAATAAAAAGAATTTTTTTTTTAAATTTTTTTTAACCATTTATTTTATTTTCTACTTTTAGTTTATTATATGTATTCCGCCATTTTATGATGGCAATTCTATTAGATTTAAAATTACGTCACACAGTTTACTGTATTCATTTGATACCCATGTCGTGGGCTCGGTGGAACATAATTGCAAAAACGGCCGCCATCTCGGAACCGTCTTCTTGATTTTTTTACAAAAAGGTCAGATTGCATTTAGTACTTATACATGATGAGCTGAACTCAAGTTGAACCCAAGTCTAACTACATGTAAACGGGAGTCGAGTTGGGTTAAGGTTGACTGAACTCGAATCAGCTCTGCTACCTGGGTTTAGTTGAAATTATGCATACGGACATGAGTTCAGTATTTGAGTAGTTGAATTTAGTTGACAGCAGCATCTCTGTGTTTGTTTGTGATTTTTTGTAACGTGTATTGCTTCTTTATTATCAACTCACCCTTAACTCAACAATTCATCTCATCATTCATACACATTAACCACCCGAACTACGAGTGTGTGCAAAATTGGAAGTTGATCGGTTATATTTTCTACTTTTTAGTCTATTATAAGCTTTCCGCAATTTAGTGTTGGCCGCCATTTTGAATTTGGAATGATGCCACATAGCTTATTGTGTTCTACCTGTCATATCCTTTCATTTGATACCCATGTCAGAGGGCCGTGGAGCACAATTTCAAAAATCGGGCGCCATTTTGGAACCGCCATCTTGATATTTTTACAAAATGGCCAGATTGCATTGTCATCCAAACTAAACGTGTATGCAAAATTTCAGCTCTATCCGAAACCGGGAAGTGGGTCAAATTTAACTTCCAGGATTTGACGACAAACAGTGTAAGTGTTGGCCGCCATTTTGAATTTGTAATGACGCCACATAGCTTATTGTGTTCTACCTGCCATATCCTTTCATTTGATACCCATGTCAGAGGGCCGCGGAGCACAATTTCAAAAATCGGGCGCCTTTTTGGAACCGCCATCTTGATATATTTATAAAATGGCCAGATTGCATTGTCATCCAAACTAAACGTGTATGCAAAATTTCAGCTCTATCCGAAACCGGGAAGTGGGTCAAATTTAACTTCCAAGATTTGACGACAAACAGTGTAAGTGTTGGCCGCCATTTTGAATTTGGAATGACGCCACATAGCTTATTGTGTTCTACCTGTCATATCCTTTCATTTGATACCCATGTCAGAGGGCCGCGGAGCACAATTTCAAAAATCGGGCGCCATTTTGGAACCGCCATCTTGATATTTTTACAAAATGGCCAGATTGCATTGTCATCCAAACTAAACGTGTATGCAAAATTTCAGCTCTATCCGAAACCGGGAAGTGGGTCAAATTTAACTTCCAAGATTTGACGACAAACAGTGTAAGTGTTGGCCGCCATTTTGAATTTGGAATGACGCCACATAGCTTATTGCGTTCTACCTGTCATATCCTTCCATTTGATACCCATGTCAGAGGGCCGCGGAGCACAATTTCAAAAATCGGGCGCCATTTTGGAACCGCCATCTTGATATTTTTACAAAATGGCCAGATTGCTTTGTCATCCAAACTAAACGTGTATGCAAAATTTCAGCTCTATCCGAAACCGGGAAGTGGGTCAAATTTAACTTCCAAGATTTGACGACAAACAGTGTAAGTGTTGGCCGCCATTTTGAATTTGGAATGACGCCACATAGCTTATTGCGTTCTACCTGTCATATCCTTTCATTTGATACCCATGTCAGAGAGCCACGGAGCACAATTTCAAAAATCGGGCGCCATTTTGGAACCGCCATCTTGATATTTTTAGAAAATGGCCAGATTGCATTGTCATCCAAACTAAACGTGTATGCAAAATTTCAGCTCTATCCGAAACCGGGAAGTGGGTCAAATTTAACTTCCAAGATTTTATGACAAACAGTGTAAGTGTTGGCCGCCATTTTGAATTTGGAATGACGCCACATAGCTTATTGTGTTCTACCTGTCATATCCTTTCATTTGATACCCATGTCAGAGGGCCGCGGAGCACAATTTCAAAAATCGGGCGCCATTTTGGAACCGCCATCTTGATATTTTTACAAAATGGCCAGATTGCATTGTCATCCAAACTAAACGTGTATGCGAAATTTCAGCTCTATCCGAAACCGGGAATTGGGTCAAATTTAACTTCCAAGATTTGACGACAAACAGTGGCACAATTTCAAAAATCGGGCGCCATTTTGGAACCGCCATCTTGATATTTTTACAAAACGGCCAGATTGCATTGTCATCCAAACTAAACGTGTATGCAAAATTTCAGCTCTATCCGAAACCGGGAAGTGGGTCAAATTTAACTTCCAAGATTTGACGACAAACAGTGTAAGTTAAATAAAAGAATTTAAAAAGGAATAAATTTCTTCGGAAAAATTCGGTATTTGGATACATATTGAATATTATATTAGTATCGTTATAATATGCTTGAAGACCAAGTAGTTCGTATAAGTGTTCATTTGATTTGATCGTGATATTTTGTTTTTCTATTATAGTGTGAATTTCTAGTAATTCGGTAATGCTTAATATCTGTTTAGGGATTATATTCAGCTTTGCGAAAACAATAGCTTCTCCGATATTAGCTAGATGTGCGTCGAGCCAATCTATATTGTAGTTTATTTGGTTTAAAAATTGTAAATATTGAAATAGTGCATTTTCGGATTTAATTTTATTTAGCATTTTGTCTTGCGTTAATTTAAAATAATTACTTATTATTTCTTGTTGATTATTAATATGCTTAGTTATATTATCAAAGCGTTCTACCATTTTCTTATTAATTAATGTTTGTTTATTAAGTTCAGTTTTTACTATTTGGTCATTTTTCATGAGAACGTCAATTTCTGTATTTAGTTTATGAGCGTCATTAGCGTCCATGTTTCCCGTGATTCCTTTAATAAGTGCCCCTAGTCCGTTTATAAGTCCTCTCTTAGTGGTCCAGGCGCCAGAGCAGTGAAACCTAGAACTTTTGGTTTTGGCGTGATGTAACGGACTTTTTTGGTGGAATCGGTCAGAAATGATATCCTCAGCAATATTTTGGGGGTGCGCAAGCATGAAACTCCCAGGAAAACTTTTGGTAGCCCAAAAACTGAAAAGTTCACTAAAAATTCCCTGTTTTTTGGCCTTTCTTGTTAAATATCTCTTAACGAAGGCTTCTAGGCGAAAAATTTGTTGAGCATGTTTTGTTCGTTATTGGATTTGCTAAAACTTACCCTAAGGTGGATTTTTGAAATTTGTATTTTTGCATTGCAAAATAGCCGAAAATCGCGAAAAAAAGTACCTCACTTTAAAGTTAGCACAAGGAAAGGAGAGACCAATATCTTCCAATTTAATTTTGGAATTAGATAGTTAAAGGCGTGATTAACTTATATCCAAAACCCGATCACGGTCGGTCAAATAGTTTTTGCATAATGAATTTTGCAATTAAGTGAATTTAAAAAGTTAAATTTGTTATTGCGCCAAAAGAAAAACTCCCATGTTGGTCCTGATTTTTTTACGTATACTCTAAGACTCTCTTTACAATATCCAATCATTAAAATTCTGGTTTTTAAATTTTTTTTATAGTTTTTATTTTTTTTAAGATTTTTGGCAAAAAACTGCAACTAAGGCGTTTTTTCCACAAAAATTGCTAACTCGGCGACACCAGAAATGCTAGGCGCGTTTCAAATTCGCTCGAAAAAGGACTCAGTTTCTATTGCACCAATTTAGCTGCTTTTTTTTATATTTCAAAAAGGAATCAAAAAGGTTTAATTTTACTGGATGAATCGATATGGACAAATTTTGTTCAGACTAGTAGAGGCCGAGTAGTTGCTTAGAGCGTGGTGTTAGTACAATTGCACAATACAAAGGATGTCATTATGAGTTTCTAGACTAATATTCATTCAGCAGCAGCAGAGCCGGTTCTTCAAGTTAATCTACACTGGTATTCTTTCATCGCGAGTAACTTCAGCGGGAAAACTAGCGAGGGGTTACTCTTGTAACCCAAGAATTCTTTAATGATTTGTGTAACGGCCTGCATGGTAATCGAAAAATTCTACTGGAAATTTAGGAAATTGCAAGTCTTTACATTGTAATGGCTAGGTTAGCATAACTAGCTAATGACTTGTGGAATATATTAGTTGGAGATGTAATGTGCTTTTATTATTCTTTGTCTTTGTTTTGTCGAAGCCTCTTTTCTTGAGTTTATTCCGTCCTCAAAATTCGTTCAGGGTTGATCGTGACAAAGTGCAGTCAAAAAGATTTCTTGCTGGTAAAATCCTCACCAAATGTAGCAGAAATGGAATGGTAATTTCGGAAAGCAATGCTGAAAACAGTAGCAGTAATTTATCCTGCATGCCTTACATGGTAATATATGTATTCAATTAATACATTTCACCTCTGAAATAAGTCTTCGTCTATAATGCCTACGGTAAGTACTTACCACCCTAGGACTCCCTATGTAAAAGTAACCAGCTCATTACCACCTCGTATACCTAGTCATTACATTTCCCGCTGGGACTTACTTAACTTTACACGGAAATATCGATGTTCGTGTCGATAAATTATACTTGCAGACCGCGAGTAAGAGTAGGCGAAAGCGAATAAAGTATAGTATGCTTTAAGTCAAGCCGAAATTTTCTCGTGAGCAGGTTATTACAGTTCCCTTACGCTAAATCCTAAAATACCGGTTTCTGCCGAAGAAATACTGCTGTAGATTGGGGAATTCACTTCAGTAAGTACTATTTTATTTTTATACAACTTCAAATATAAGGTCGACATTATAAACTAAGGTCCGATATACCGCTCATTAAATAAAACAGCACTTGAGATCGTAAAAATCTTCGTGGCACGACTCGTTTACAATGAAAGGGTCTTCTTGCTTTTTTGCAGCTCGAATTGGGACAATGAACCGTCGCCGTCGGGAGTATAAATTGGTCCACCAATTTAAACTGACTTTTTACATGTCGTTCAATGAGTGAATGGGCCTAATCACCCTCATTCTGGGTGTGCCCTTTGATAAAAAAAATATGGGTTAATTATTTTATGCCAAGGCATCGTACTGCGTATGACTGACCGATGACCGTTTGACTCGTCCCAAACATACCATTCACAGCATTGCATTGCAACTAGGACTTAAATGCAATAAAGTTCATTTGTAATAGGTTTTGATTTAAAAATAATCATTACGTTGTCATTATAAGAAATACGTAGTCGTAGTCTATTTATTTTGATGTAGTTGACGATGTCTATTTCTTTGTAGATTTGGTACAGTTCGTTATTGTATCTGATTTTCCACATACCGTTTACGTTTAATGGTCCAATAATGTGTCTTAAGATTTTTCTCTCAAAAGCTCCTAATTAGTTTGCGACTTCAGGCCTTATAAGAGATTTGTATAGTTCAAATTTAGTTTTTCTGTATAACAATCTTGATTGAAGTACTTTACGCAGTGAATAAAAACTTTGATTTCCCTGTTGTATTCTGCTTTTAACTTCCTCCAGCTCTTCGTTTGTTGACGACACTATTGTTCCTAGGTATTTAAAGCTCTTCTCTACCTCTATATTGGTCTTGAAGTCTTGTCTTCGGCTTGTACATTAAGCAAAACCAAGAATAAGACTAACACTTAGCCATGCTCGCAAGACCAAGACCAAGGCTTAGCCGTGCTCGCAAGACTAAGGTCAAGACTATATTAGTTTTGTCTTGTTCACTAGTTAGATTTTAATTTTGAAGTTTTGGATTTATTTTAAATGTTTTAACGTTCCGTGCAGCGAGCCGCACCGCGTCCGAGCTAGTAACATCGAAAAAATTCAAACAAAATTAGGTAATTTTTCTAATTTGTTTAAGAAATTATGTTTAACAATATTTTATTGAAAGTTGTGCTCAATAGAAACTGAGTCCCTTTTCGAGCGAATTTGAAACGCGCCTAGCATTTCTGGCGTCGCCGAGTTAGCAATTTTTGTGGAAAAAACGCCTTAGTTGCAGTTTTTTGCCAAAAATCTTAAAAAAATTAAAAACCATAAAAAAATTTAAAAACCAGAATTTTAATGATTGGATATTGTAAAGAGAGTCTTAGAGTATACGTAAAAAAATCAGGACCAACATGGGAGTTTTTCTTTTGGCGCAATAACAAATTTAACTTTTTAAATTCACTTAATTGCAAAATTCATTATGCAAAAACTATTTGACCGACCGTGATTGGGTTTTGGGTATAAGTTAATCACGCCTTTAACTATCTAATTCCAAAATTAAATTGGAAGATAATGGTCTCTCCTTTCCTTGTGCTAACTTTAAAGTGAGGTACTTTTTTTCGCGGTTTTCGGCTATTTTGCAATGCAAAAATACAAATTTCAAAAATCCACCTTAGGGTAAGTTTTAGCAAATCCAATAACGAACAAAACATGCTCAACAAATTTTTCGCCTAGAAGCCTTCGTTAAGAGATATTTAAAAAGAAAGGCCAAAAAACAGGGAATTTTTAGTGAACTTTTCAGTTTTTGGGCTACCAAAAGTTTTCCTGGGAGTTTCATGCTTGCGCACTCCCAAAATATTGTTGAGGATATCATTTCTGACCGATTCCACCACAAAAGTCCGTTACATCACGCCAAAACCATTGGAAATGCTCCAGCGCCCGGACTATAGTCCTAGTTCTAAATGATGACATTAAAGTCTGTAGTTTATTTTTAAGTTCGTCCAGTTTGGTTTTTGTAGTGTCTAACGAGTTATGTAGTTCGTTTATACCGTCCAATGTCTTTAGGGAGTTATCTATCTTGTTTATGTTTTCTTCGTACTGTCTGAGTTTTACTATGTGTAGTAAATTGTCCCGGTATAGCTCTAGCTACGCCTAAACGCAAGGGGACGACTCCTTTGTTGTTGGTCAGGTCGTGTATTTCTATCTTCTGTCCTAGTGTCAGTGGGATTAGCCTGAAATTTACGGGGTTTCTTAATTTTTGACTCATGTAGTTTTTGGTTTTTGCTAGTAATTAAGGTAACTTTTTTATTTTTCTTGACTTTATGTTTAGAAAATCTTGGAGTCAATTTATTTCTTCTACATTCTTTCCTAAAGATTTTGGTATTTACAGCGAACTATTCTGGGTTTTCCCTACATTTATTAAGTTTTTCTATATTTTCTTTAGTTTTATTTTCTGGTCTTTGTTTTATGGATGGATAAAATTTAGTTTGGAATTCATTAAGCTTATCTAGATATTCGTGTACACTCTTATGTTGTACTTCGTCATTGAATTTGTATGTACGTCCGAAGAAGGCTTCGAAAGGGGTAAATTGGGTAGCCGAATGAATGGCATTGTTGTAAGTGATTAGAGTTCCACTTAAGATATCTTCGTGATCTTTGACTTTATTCAGGTTGAATATAATTCTGTAGATTTCAGTCAAGGCGGAGTGGAGTCTTTCAACAGGGGAATTGCTACTGCTTTGTTGATACGATGTTACATGGTGGTGTATTCCATATTGTTTGCAGAAGTCTTTAAAGATGCTTGCTGTGAATTCTGCTCCTGGGTCAGAGACGAGTTTCTTAGGGACTCCACGGATACTCATGAAATTTTTTAATGATTTGATTATGGCAAAACTATTTCTAGCTAAGAGTGTATAGGCTGCTGCAAATTTTGAGAACTTGTCTATTATCGTAAGTATTTGTTGATTATTTATAGTATACATATATATCTATATGGAGTACATCTAAGGGTTTCAATGGAGTTTCGGGTACCAGGTGTAACACCTTTGGGGGAGATCGATCGTACTTTAATGTCTGACAGGTTTCGCAGTTATTTATTATTTGGCAAATTTTGTTTTTCATTAAAGGGAAGAATATTTTTCTTTTTAAATGACAAAGTGTCTCATTAATGCCTCTGTGATTGCTACTTGAATGGTAATCATGTATGATCTTATCTTGTTCGTCATTTTCTGCTATGTCTTTTAGTTACTCTGTGCACCGGATTAGTTTGAAAACTTTAGAACGGGAAAAAAATTTGGAGTATATGGTTTGGACTGTTTTGAAGATATCGTCGTTGGTGTAGATTGCGTTTAATCGATTTGGGGCTAAGAATCTTTTAAGAATTCCGCTTATTGATTCTTCTGTGTTTGTCGCGGTCCTAACTATTCTCCATTGCTTGTTTTTGAATGGCATTATAAGGGATACTTCAGGCTTCATGTTGGATTCTTCTAAGACTAGTTGCAGAGCGAATTCGTTTATTGGTCTATTGAAAGTAATGATGGTGTCGTCTATTTGCTCAGTATCAAGTTGGGTGGCTCTGCGTTTTCATTTATGTTTACTTAGACTACTTCAGAATTATTAGTTTCTGGCCTTATTCTACTCAAGGCGTCAGCGTTAGAATTCTGAGACCCCTTTTTGTAGACTATCTCATAATCATACTCCTCTTATTTTAGTCTCCAGCGGACGAGACGTGAATTAGGATCTTTGAGACTTATGGTCCAAGCTAAAGGTTTGTGGTCGGTCACGATTTTAAATCTTCTACCAAAGAGGTACGGTCTGAAATATTTGGTCGCCCAAACAATCGCCAATAGTTCCTTCTCAATGGTAGAATAAGTGATCTCGGAATCTGTCAAGGTCCTGCTTGCATCGCAAATAGGCTTGTCACTTCCGATTGGTTCCTGGGACAATACCGCACCGATAGCGTAATTGCTAGCGTCTGTTGTCAAAACGAATGGTTTAGTAAAGTCGGGATATTGGAGTATTGGATCATTTGATAGTATGTCTTTGCAAATTTCAAAAGTTCTAACGTAATTCTCAGTTAAAGCGATTTCTTTACAATTCTTGAGTGAGGGGTTCCGTCAATCTGGCGAAGTCTTTAATGAATTTCCTGTAATATCCCAGGAGACCCAGAAAAGGTTTGATCTCCTTTTTGGTTTTCGGGATTGGAAATTCCTTAATAGCTTTGGTTTTGTCCGGGTTAGGCTTCACTCCATTGAGGCAAGTTACACGGCATAACATTTCTTCCATCAACACTTCCAATAATTCCAATAAACCGGTTTTATAGGCAAGGGGTCGCGGGGAAGTTTGTTACTCGACTCACAGAGCAACACACTAACACAATGATAATTTCATTCTCGGGGTTGCTCGGGGTCTACAAAAATGACTTAAAGTTTGTACACAGCTACATAGACAATAGAATTGTTACACGAAAAAATGCAGAACAGTCAGTTTATCGTGTAATTCGTATAACACGCACAAACCGGTTTGTTACAGCAGAAAGTGTTATGCCGTGTAACTCGCCTCATTTGTTGTCACTACATGACCGAGAAAAGGTACTTCTTTGTATAAAAATTCGGGTTTATCCAGTTGAATTTTCAAGTTAGCTTCTCTAAGTTTCTGGAATACTTTCGTCAAATTATTAATGTGTTCTTGTAGTGACGTGGAGTAAACGATAATATCGTCAAAGTACACCAGACACGCTGAACCTTGTAACTCTTTCAGCACATTGTCCATAACTCTCTGGAATGTTGCTGGAGCATTTTTTCGTCCGAACGGCATACGGATGTATTCATAATGACCGCCTTCAACTGTGAAAGCTGTCTTTTGGACGTCGGAAGGGTCCATTTCGATTTGATGAAAGCCGCTCTTTAAGTCAAGGGTAGAAAAGTACATACAATTCCCCAGTTTATCTAAAATTTCGGTGATATTGGGTAATGGGTACTTGTCACTGATCGTTTGCTCATTTAATCTCCGATAGTCTATCACTAGACGCCATTTTTTCTTCCCGCTGGCATCGGCCTTTTTGGGGACTATCCAGACGGGTGAGCTCCACGGCAAATAGCTGGGTCGGATTATACCTTGTTCGAGCATCTCATGGAGCTGTCTTTTCACTTCTCTATGAATATAGGGATATCGGTATGACTTGGTATATATTGGGGTGTCGTCTATAGTTCTGATTCGGTGTTTCACTTCGTTTGTGAAGCTAAGATTCTGACCTTCTTTATAAAAAATATCTTCAAATTCTTTGCAGACTTCTAGCAAGGCCCTGGTTTCTTCTGTGTTAAGATGGTTTGTTCTAAGGAGATCTTTTATGGCTGGGTTTGTATTCTTAGGTTTGTTGTCATAATTTATGTACATTAAAGTTGTTACACTCTGTGTAGCTAATCGATAGTGAAAGCTTCTGCCTTTAATTACTTCTACACAGCTGTACCAGTTCTCGGCAGAATAGAATACCTTCGGGAATGTATAGTTTGGGTTTCACTTGCATATTTTTTAAATAAACATCGCCATGCTCAATGTCGACTGGTAATTTAGCAATAATTTTGGAATTAGGAGGAATCTTATACCTTGCTGACATGAAGTTTGGTTTAAAGAGGAGTGGAATTCTGCTATAAGTTGTGATCAGGCTTTGACTAACGAGATCGATTTTTGCTCCAAGAGATCTTAGAGTGTCTAGGCCAAGCAATCCGTCAAAATATCCGTGGAATCGAAAAGCTAAAAACCGTGTCAGACCGGGTTGATTAAATTCGAGGAACTTTGGGATTATGACTTCTTTATCAATTTCATGAATATTTAATATTGTGGTGATTGCTATAGGTTTTATGCGTCTTAATTCGTTAGGGTGTATGAGTTCTGGGTTTGTAAATGATGATGAGGAACCCGTGTCTATGAGAAATTTGAGGGGTCGACCGAAGGAAGAAGAAATGTGGATGTAAGGGAGTACTGTTCCATGTTTCTTGACGTCTAAGTAACCGATGGGTTCTGCGAGGCACTGGAGGTAAAATTATCGTCTTTTTCATAGGTGGGAGTATCATCACTGTAATTGTAATAATGGTCTAGACTTTGTTGTTACGAATTAGGTTTACGAGCGTATCCTGAGTTATTGATATTTCCCGGTTGCGCTGCTTGGGTCTCTGCTATGTGGAATAGCTACTTACTTGTATAATTTTGCTTCCCAAATGGCTGTTGGAAACTGTTTGTTGGTTGTTGCCTGTTCTGCGTTTGAGAGTGGTTACCGTGCGAAGTGTCCATGGATTCTGGTTTGGGATGAGAAGGATAGGATCTTTCGAAGTTCTGAAACCGCGTTTGATAATTGTTATTGTTGAAGTTTGGAACGCTATATTGCTTCGCGTAAGGGATATATCTCGGCTGCTGTGAATTGTTATTAAACTGGTTGGTACGTGGGAAATGTGAGAAATTTTGAAGTCTTGGGAGGCTTCTAGGTCTAAATTGTTGGTTGAAATTCCTATTCATGGTGGTAGAGAGATTGTTGTTTGATCTGTGGGGTTGTTCTGCCCTTGAATAAGATATATTTTGTTCTTTAATGCAGAACGAGAAGGCTTCTGCTAAGGTGATCGGTTTCATGGCTCGAATTGTTGAGCCCAAGGGTTCTCGAAGACCAGATAAGAAGGCATTTAAGCACATTTCCGAGTACAAATCTTTTTTGGATTCTACTACACTAGCATTATTTTCGTGGATATTAACGTGGTTGGTTAAACTAGCGAACAACTCTATTACTTAAATCAAATAAGAGCCTCGGATTTCCGTCAAATTGCGGCAAATCCTTGATGGCATCAGGAAGAATTAATGAATTAAAAATGTCAAGAGAGGTCACTGTCACTGTGTTGGTAGTATTATGAGGGATATTGGGCACTTCGTTGGACGTCATTTCGATTATATTAATAATATTGGAGGGACCACAAGAGGAATTATACCGTTCGGGACTATTATTCAAAGAAGTGTTACTCAAATTTTTGTTTAAACTGTCGTTAAGTATATCCCACCAAAAAAACATTAAAAATGTGAATTAGAAGTTCGTGGGCGCGGAAATTATTTATTGGGACAGTTTTAAACACACTTATAACAAAAAGAAGTGATATGGATTAGTCAAGATGAATCGTTAATAGCATGAAATAATTAAACACGTGCATTTACGAACGAATTCAAAGGAATTATACAACAATTTTAGAGCATGAATCTCAGCTGTCCTTCGAAATGTAACAAATTTTATTAGAAACACTATAGACTGAGCCACACTGAATTCAGCAAAGATTAATGCTAGGTATACAACAAACGCGCCCGGCAACTTTTTTGCGGTTGATAATACTTTATTGAGTTTTAAATAAAAATTGGCAGTTGTTTAATTCCTTTGAATTCGTTCGTAAATACACGTGTTTAATTATTTCATGATATTAACGATTCATCTTGACTAATCCATATCACTTCTTTTTGTTATAAGTGTGTTTAAAACTGTCCCAATAAATAATTTCCGCGCCCACGAACTTCTAATTCACATTTTTAATGTTTTTTTTGGTGGGATATCACTCTTTTTTGTTTTAATACATTCTAAAATAAAAAATAAATAATCTTCTGTATAAAGAAATATTATGTATTTAATTGTTCATTATATTTTTTTATTTATTTTATAAGTAGGTAATAACAAAATAACAAAATGCAGAAATTCAAATTAATATTATTGCCTTTGTAAAAAAAAAGCTCCTTTCGAGTTTCTCGGCCAAGATTTTTTCTGCACTATGGAATTATTGATCCATAACCAGCTCGATTTTTGTTTCAATATGCTGATGTAATGACCTAGTTCGAGTGTTCCTGTGTGGAATATAGCACTAATCACTTTATAATTTGAACCTCTTATATGCAATTTTGCAGAAGTGACAGCTTTGATATCGCATTGCTCAATTTTAATAAACTTTTTATTTTTCAGTTCGAATAATTTCAGTTGTATTATGAGAACAGGTGCTACCGAAATCATTTCCGATTTACGAATCTTTTGAGTGTACCAACAATTTTTACATTGACCACTCAGGGTTTCTCGTTTTCCAAATTCATGATTAATAAGTTGCTGAAGAGTTACAGTATCTCGTTAAGCAATCGTTACTGATAACGAAATCATTATATTTGTTTCCACAGTTGCACTTGTAAGTATACAGTTTGGATTGAGACATGTTGTTGTACATCTTACATTATGTTCAACGATATTTCTAATATTTCCTGTCTTATTAAATAAATCACTTGACAAACGTCTTGGTGAAAATGTGTTCCATATATTTGTGTATTTAAAAAATTCTTAAGTGGCCGGACGTCTACATTTTTTTGAACTGATAAATAATTTAGCAATGTCTTGTATAACATGTGATTTTCTGGTAATTTTAACAACTCCTTTTTTATAGTAGAACAATTAAAAATGCACTGCAGGGCTGCGTTAGCATAACACGAAGCACCATGCAAATTTGGTAGCCCCCGAACATTTCCAAAATTTCCAGCGTCATTAGTAAAAGTACCTTGTATTTTCGAAACCTCCGAGATTGCATTCCACCTTTTATCAATAACTGGCAGAGACGATTTTTTTTAAATTTAATGTTTGGTAAATCTGGACGATATTTTTCTCTTAGCCAATTGTATTCAACTATTGCTTCAAGATTTACTTTAACACTAGATGGATCAAAATTGATTAAATGCAAACCGTCCAAGAATGTGAGTCTGGACAATGCTACATAAACCTGCCCGGGAGCAAACTAAAAGTACTAATGATAATAAACAACATAAACCTGCATTATTGACTCAAATGTTTCAGTTATATCGCTTATTGTGTTGTCCTTATTCTTCCCTTTCATTTGATACCCATGTCGAGGGGTATGTTAAGAAAATGGTAATCGGGCCTCTTCAGATGACCGCCGTGGCTCTTACGGTATATTGAGTACACTATACCGCTTATTGTGTACTTCTTATGATTACCTTTAATTAGATACCCATGTCGATGGGCTATGTAAAAAAATGGTTATCCGCTCTCTTGAGATAACCGCCGTGGATCTAAATATATTTTGAGTATACTAAATCGCTTATTGTTTTCTACTTATCATTCCCTTTCTTTTGATACCCATGTCGAGGGGGTTGTGAAGAAAATGGTAATGCGTCCTCTTGAGGTGGCGTCGGTGGATCTAACTAGATATTGAGTATACTATATTGCTTACTGTCTTCTACTTAAGATACGCTTTCAATTGATACCTATGTCGAGGTGGTGGTGAAGAAATGGTAGTCCGCCCTCTTGAGACGGCCGCCATGGATATAAAGACATAGCTTATTGTATTCTACTTATCATACCCTTTCATTTGATATCCATGTCGAGGGGGTTGTGAAGAAAATGGTAATACGTCCTCTTGAGGTGGCCTCGGTGGATCTAACTATTTATTGAGTATACTATATTGCTTACTGTCTTCTACTTAAGATACGCTTTCAATTGATACCTATGTCGAGGTGGTGGTGAAGAAATGGTAGTCCGCCCTCTTGAGACGGCCGCCATGGATATAAAGAAATAGCTTATTGTATTCTACTTATCATACCCATTCATTTGATATCCATGTCGAGGGGGTTGTGAAGAAAATGGTAATCCGCCCTCTTGAGATGACCGCCATGGATCTAACCAGATATTGAGTATATTATATCGCTTATCTTATTCTACTTATGATACGCTTTCAATTGATACCTATGTCGAGGTGGTGGTGAAGAAATGGTAGTCCGCCCTCTTGAGACGGCCGCCATGGATATTAAGACATAGCTTATTGTATTCTACTTATCATACCCTTTCATTTGATACCAATGTCGAGGGGGTTGTGAAGAAAATGGTAATGCGTCCTCTTGAGGTGGCTTCGGTGGATATAACCAGATATTGACTATACTATATTGCTTATTGTCTTCTACTTAAGATACCCTTTCAATTGATACCTATGTCGAGGTGGTGGTGAAGAAATGGTAGTCCGCCCTCTTGAGACGGCCGCCATGGATATAAAGACATAGCTTATTGTATTCTACTTATCATACCCTTTCATTTGATACCCATGTCGTGGGGGTTGTGAAGAAAATGGTAATACGTCCTCTTGAGGTGGCCTCGGTGGATCTAACTATTTATTAAGTATACTATATTGCTTATTGTATTCTACTTATCATACCTTTTCATTTGATACTCATATCGAGGGGGTTGTGAAGAAAATGGTAATCCGCCCTCTTGAGATGACAGCCATGGATCTAACCAGATATTGAGTATATTATATCGCTTATGGTATTCTACTTAAGATACCCTTTCAATTGATACCTATGTCGAGGTGGTGGTGAAGAAATGGTAGTCCGCCCTCTTGAGACGGCCGCCATGGATATAAAGACATAGCTTATTGTATTCTACTTATCATACCCTTTTATTTGATACCCATGTCATGGGGGTTGTGAAGAAAATGGTAATACGTCCTCTTGAGGTGGCCTCGGTGGATCTAACTATCTATTGAATATACTATATTGCTTATTGTATTCTACTTATCATACCCTTTCATTTGATATCCATGTCGAGGGGGTTGTGAAGAAAATGGTAATCCGCCCTCTTGAGATGACCGCCATGGATCTAACTAGATATTGAGTATATTATATCGCTTATGGTATTCTACTTATGATACGCTTTCAATTGATACCTATGTCGAGGTGGTGGTGAAGAAATGGTAGTCCGCCCTCTCTAGACGGCCGCCATGGATATTAAGACATAGCTTATTGTATTCTACTTATCATACCCTTTCATTTGATACCCTTGTCGAGGGGGTTGTGAAGAAAATGGTAATGCGTCCTCTTGAGGTGGCCTCGATGGATCTAACCAGATATTGACTATACTAAATTGCTTATTGTCTTCTAGTTAAGATACCCTTTCAATTGATACCTATGTCGAGGTGGTGGTGAAGAAATGGTAGTCCGCCCTCTTGAGACGGCCGCCATGAATATAAAGACTTAGCTTATGGTATTCTACTTATCATACCCTTTCATTTGATACCCATGTCGTGGGGGTTGTGAAGAAAATGGTAATACGTCCTCTTGAGGTGGCCTCGGTATATCTAACTATTTATTGAGTATACTATATTGCTTATTGTAATCTACTTATCATACCTTTTCATTTGATACTCATATCGAGGGGGTTGTGAGGAAAATGGTAATCCGCCCTCTTGAGATGACAGCCATGGATCTAACCAGATATTGAGTATATTATATCGCTTATGGTATTCTACTTATGATACCCTTTCAATTGATACCTATGTCGAGGTGGTGGTGAAGAAATGGTAGTCCGCCCTCTCTAGACGGCTGCCATGGATATTAAGACATAACTTATTGTATTCTACTTATCATACCCTTTCATTTGATACCCATGTCGAGGGGGTTGTGAAGAAAATGGTAATGCGTCCTCTTGAGGTGGCTTCGGTGGATCAAACCAGATATTGACTATACTATATTGCTTATTGTCTTCTACTTAAGATACCCTTTCAATTGATACCTATGTCGAGGGGGTTGTGAAGAAAATGGTAATCCGCCCTCTTGAGATGCGTACCATGCGTACACTTTTTATTAATCATCGAAATGATAGGGAATACTATTTGACATAAACAGTGCTGGATTTGACTAACTTGTAAAGAATATGCCATATTTTTAGAAATAAATTACGATTACGAACTCGGCATTCGGTATTTCAAAATTTTACTCTACATTTGTACTGTGAACTACACGTTTTTTATAGTACCTAACGCAATCTGATACCATAGTTGCGACTAACCACTTTAAATGAATACATTTTGTTAATCATCTAATGCCATCTGGCATCAACAGTTCGAGTAAACACTTTTCGACTAACTAGTAGCACCATCTCCTTTATTGAGCAATTGAAATAACTTAGAGCGCCATCTGACAGAATAATTTTGAGTACCCACTTTTTTAGACTGAAGGAGAAGAAAAAAGTTCGATTCGAAATGTAAAAAATGTAAAAATAAAGAAAACGAAGAATGATAGGAAAAAAACTCATGGAGTAATAAATTATTTATATTTTGTTTATCGGTTACAAATGAAAAATTACTTATATTGCTTTTAAAAAGGTGATAAATCGCATAATTTTATAAAAAAAAACACCTTGTTTTCTATGTTTAGGCGTAAATAAGGCATTAGCTGTTTGCCCTTACGAACTCGGCAAACTACCGCTTGCCTTGATTGCTTTCGTTAAGGATATTACTTTCGTTAAGAATTTTACTTTCGCTATTTGCGCTCAAATTTTCGATTGAAAAATTGCCGTCAGTTGCACTATTTTGATTCGATTCTTCGATTTCACTTATTTCATTTAAATTTTCTAAAGACCTAATTAAACTGATTCTACTTTTAAGTCTTATTAGATAAGGATAAGGACTATTACCGGGGTGGTTAGTTTTTTTATTTGGCCGGGGCATAAATATATATATATATATATATATATATATATATATATATATATATATATATATATATATATATACAGGGTGTCCCACATAAACTTACAAAGCGGCCGGCTGCGGTTAGGTCTTGGATAGACGAACAAAAAATCGTATGGGTGGGGGGGGGGAAATCGTAACGGTTTAGCCGCTAGGGCGTTTTGAAGTTTTTTTGCTAGAGTTTTACCTATCACCCTATATTTTTGTAACCGTCTAACCTATTGTCAAGGTTTTGGTACCAGTGCACGCAGAATTCCTCCACCTTTCTACAACGGTAAAAATAATGGTCCTATCTTATAAACTTTTGGAGTTATGAGTCGCCAAAGTCAAAATTTTGTATTTTTTTCACTAAAATTTCAACTAAAACCACCTTTTTCTCCAAAAAATACGTGATAAACCTAAATTTTTTTTTCCAAAATTAAAAAGTTTGGACAATTTCCTATAAATAATGTATTACAAGTTTTATTCTAGGGCCTTTACTTTAGAAGTTATAAGCAATTTTAAAGTTAATTTCGATGCTTATTTGGCACTTTTCGACAAAGTTCAGATGGAAAAGTACTAAAAAAGGACGAAATAGAGCCAATTTCAACATTAAAAATGCTTATAACTTCAAAAATAGAAGCTGCGGCGTAAAAGTTGTAATACATTATTTATAGGAAATTGTCCAAACTTTTTAATTTTGGAAAAAAAAATTTAGGTTTATCACGTATTTTTTGGAGAAAAAGGTGGTTTTAGTTGAAATTTTAGTGAAAAAAATACAAAATTTTGACTTTGGCGACTCATAACTCCAAAAGTTTATAAGATAGGACCATTATTTTTACCGTTGTAGAAAGGTGGAGGAATTCTGCGTGCACTGGTACCAAAACCTTGACAATAGGTTAGACGGTTACAAAAATATAAGGTGATATGTAAAACTCTAGCAAAAAAACTTCAAAACGCCCTAGCGGCTAAACCGTTACGATTTCCCCCCCCCCACCCATACGATTTTTTGTTCGTCTATCCAAGACCTAACCGCAGCCGGCCGCTTTGTAAGTTTATGTGGGACACCCTGTATATATATATATATATATATATATATATATATATATATATATATATATGTATATATATATATATATATATATATATATATATATATGTATATATATATATATATATATATATATATATATATATATATAACTTCAAAAATATAAAATTTCAAACTATTAAATATAATAATAAAAAAATATTAAATAAATATATTAAATAAAAACATAACATAAAATAAAAATATGTGAAGTAATAGTTTTTATTGGCAATATATATATACATATATATCCCTTATATATTGCTATGAAATGAGGGAAGACGGCAAAAATTAGTCCGACCCCATTTCAGCCCTCAATAGAAATCCTTAAACTCACTAAAAATATGAGGGTTTATTTGAAAGGCGATGTATCAACTGCACATTTTTCAATTATTTTATTGAAAATAGGAAACGGTGATTATCCATCAACAGATGATATAATTATTGCCTCAGACGCTTTATGCTCATTAGAAACTACCGTGCCGGAGCTGATAAATCATATTTATCCAAGCATTGCTCAAATACAGAATAAGCCTATAGAATGGTTTTGTGAATGGAGTAAAAGAGACTTTAAGAGACTCCAATTTTCTCTCAAAATATGCTTCGTCATGAGCATAAATAAGTCTCAAGGCCAAACCTTTAAATACGCTGGCTTAGATTTAAGAGAAAATTATTTCTCCCACGGCCGGTTTTACGTAGCTTGCTCGCGAGTTACATGCCCTTAACCCCAAATGCAACACCCGTGTGACCTGAGGATTCCAGTCATGAACTCTAAACATGCCGCCAACCAATTTCCGTTCCCAATTCATACCAGACGCCACCTAAGCGTAAGTTAGTTAAATTAAGTAGAAGGTTCTCTTTAGTGTAATTTAATATCTAAGGTATTTCCACATTTTGTTAAATTCTTTAAGGTAATTCATTTCAAGCAATAATTAGGCTGGACACTCTTGTGCTGGCATTCGCAAAGTAAAGTCATTATTTCATTTAAATCCGAATTTATTATTTTTGATTAAAGATTGTTTTTATTAGTTACTAATTGTATAAAGTAGTTTGATTTATTGAAATAAATAATTAAATTGTTCTTTAAATACTACTGACTAGTTTATACTGTTTCCGCGGTTCTGTGATATAATTGGCGCAGTCCGTAGGATTGGCAAACGGTCAATCCCGGTCTAATCCGCGAATTTAGGGAAATTTTTTTGACGGGTTTTCAAGAAAAACTCTAACGCCGACGGTTTATCGGTTCAAAAGTGTTTCAAAGTGCGTTTTAGTGCTTTCTGACGGTTTATCAGAACACCGGAGCTGACACCAAGAACACTAGCGGAAGGACCAAGGGATATCATCCTGCAACATCAAGTAAAACCGGCGGTTTACCGGAAACTCACCAAATACACAGGACAGACCAGTTGGGTTTTTACCCTCAATTGCCAATCCGAAGAGAACCATGAACCTTAGGAAGCAGTTTATAATAATATCCATGTAAGTTGTCAAGATTTTGATTTGAATTATTTTTCCTATATTTTTTATTATATATATATATATATATATATATATATATATATATATATATATATATATATATATATATATATATATATATATATATATATATTAAAATATATATAATAAAAAATATAGGAAAAATAATTCAAATCAAAATCTTGACAACTTACATGGATATTATTATAAACTGCTTCCTAAGGTTCATGGTTCTCTTCGGATTGGCAATTGAGGGTAAAAACCCAACTGGTCTGTCCTGTGTATTTGGTGAGTTTCCGGTAAACCGCCGGTTTTACTTGATGTTGCAGGATGATATCCCTTGGTCCTTCCGCTAGTGTTCTTGGTGTCAGCTCCGGTGTTCTGATAAACCGTCAGAAAGCACTAAAACGCACTTTGAAACACTTTTGAACCGATAAACCGTCGGCGTTAGAGTTTTTCTTGAAAACCCGTCAAAAAAATTTCCCTAAATTCGCGGATTAGACCGGGATTGACCGTTTGCCAATCCTACGGACTGCGCCAATTATATCACAGAACCGCGGAAACAGTATAAACTAGTCAGTAGTATTTAAAGAACAATTTAATTATTTATTTCAATAAATCAAACTACTTTATACAATTAGTAACTAATAAAAACAATCTTTAATCAAAAATAATAAATTCGGATTTAAATGAAATAATGACTTTACTTTGCGAATGCCAGCACAAGAGTGTCCAGCCTAATTATTGCTTGAAATGAATTACCTTAAAGAATTTAACAAAATGTGGAAATACCTTAGATATTAAATTACACTAAAGAGAACCTTCTACTTAATTTAACTAACTTACGCTTAGGTGGCGTCTGGTATGAATTGGGAACGGAAATTGGTTGGCGGCATGTTTAGAGTTCATGACTGGAATCCTCAGGTCACACGGGTGTTGCATTTGGGGTTAAGGGCATGTAACTCGCGAGCAAGCTACGTAAAACCGGCCGTGGGAGAAATAATTTTCTCTTAAATCTAAGCCAGCGTATTTAAAGGTTTGGCCTTGAGACTTATTTATGCTCATGACGAAGCATATTTTGAGAGAAAATTGGAGTCTCTTAAAGTCTCTTTTACTCCATTCACAAAACTATTCTATAGGCTTATTCTGTATTTGAGCAATGCTTGGATAAATATGATTTATCAGGTCCGGCACGGTAGTTTCTAATGAGCATAAAGCGTCTGAGGCAATAATTATATCATCTGTTGATGGATAATCACAGTTTCCTATTTTCAATAAAATAATTGAAAAATGTGCAGTTGATACATCGCCTTTCAAATAAACCCTCATATTTTTAGTGAGTTTAAGGATTTCTATTGAGGGCTGAAATGAGGTCGGACTAATTTTTGCCGTCTTCCCTCATTTCATAGAAATATATAAGGGATATATATATATATATATATTGCCAATAAAAACTATTACTTCACATATTTTTATTTTATGTTATGTTTTTATTTAATATATTTATTTAATATTTATTTATTATTATATTTAATAGTTTGAAATTTTATATTTTTGAAGTTATACTTCTTTAGGCGCGTTTTGAAAAATATTATGAGAGTGAATTTTGACGAATTCGCAACGCAACGCAATCGAGGATATGGGCGAAGGGGTGGAGGCAATGGAGGGCAAGCATTTCAACTTCCATTCTTCATGCGCACTGGGATTATCATTATTATGCACGGTATACAGAAAACGAAGGTAATGTAAAAGCGACGGCAGCTTCGAATACCGTAAAAAATGGGCGCCTGGTGACGTCAGCCGTAATGCTGAAACAACAACAGAGCCTTCGATTTTATATGACAAGTGTCCCCCACGTGACATCAGCACTAAAATACCGTATACGGTATACAGTCTTTTACATTATGTTGTTTCTGAATACCGTGATTACTACTATGTGCATATGAAAACTCGCAGCCGATGCTGGTTCACGATGTCGATGGGTGAGGGGTTTTTATGCTGAGGCTATGGAGGGAAATAAATTTCATGTTCGAGTCATCAGCTAAGCGTATGTTTGTTTTTTCGTCGGCATAGGAAAGGAAGATTCGTAGTGTTTATTGTGTGCTGTTTGTGGGTGAGGGGTTTTACTGAATGGAAGGCAATTTCTCTAACTCGTAGTGTAATATCATAGACTCGCCAAGTTTTTAACTCGTAAAAAGTGGCAAAATATTGTATTTTAACATTTTTTACTGCACGTGTATTACCGGTGATAAGTTGGTTAGTGATCCGAGTGAATAAATTGAATGAAATTAATAAGGTGACCAGTTTTGTTTACATTCATGGTGGTTTTTTCGGGTTACTTTAGGGAAAAAATGTTGGATTTATGTGGTAATGAAATTAAAAGTGAATTTAAAATGGTTAAAAATTATTACGCAATAGTTATTAAAACATAAGTGCAAGTACCACCACACAACATGAAAAACAAAAATTTTGAACTTTTTCCTACACCTTTTTCTGCTTTAATATTTTTAAAAATTATTCTTCAACAAGCTTTAATCACTTTAAATTCACTTTTAACTCAATAACCACACAAATTCAACATTTTTGCCCTAAAATAACTCGACAAAACCACAGCGAATGTAAACAAAATTGGTCACCTTCACAATTAAACCATTAAAACATATTGGTTCACTCAATTTTTTGAAATTGTTTTAATTCAATCACTGAAACACTAATCGCTGGTAATCGCAGGAAAAAGTGATAAAATACAATATTTTACGACTTTTTATCGCAAAAATAAACTTAAAAACTTGGCTCCACTATATTATTACACGAGAAATGTCCTCCATTCAAGCACATGTAGGATCGGCACCGGCTACTTTCAGGCCTGTAGCTACGATAGGTTTGCTGGAGGCCCTATCAGAACCTCAAATATGCAGCGTACTGCAAATTTAAGACATGATATGAACATGCAGCACGCTGCTTTGCTTGTCATTTTACCAGCCTGAGCCAATTGAAATACTTTTGATTGCAGCGTGCTGCATTTTTATCTCATGCCCTAATTTACAGCACGCTGCCAATTTTGATGTTCTGATACGGCCTGCGAACGATATAGGCGAAGGGGTAGAGGAGGGAAGCATTGCAACTCCAATCCTTTAGCTATCAAGTTTATTATTATATGGGCATATGAAAATTCGTAGCCAAAGTCCGTTCACGATGTCCATGGGTGAGGAGGTTTTTACCCAGAGGCTATGGAGGGAAATAAATTACATATCCTAGTTTTCAGCTAAAGCCGGCTCTAAACGATGCTATGAGCACTTTCCAACGTTGGACGTTTGATGGTAAAACGCATCGTGTGGCCGCTACTCGAACTACGAATGTCCAATGTCAAGCGTCCAACGACGGTGTTTGGACAGGTTCGGAGTGTTGTCACTCAAACTTTGGAAGCGTTGATGCTGTATTTGCCGATACATTAATGTCCTTAGTATGAAACTCTTCGTATCATATTTCAATTACCCTAACCCACTCAATTTAATTGAGTAACAACTAAAAGAAGAAGTTGCGGAAGTGAACAGAATTTGGAAGTGACGTAATGAATCTACCCAAGGTCGATGAACCCACAGGTGAGTTACGAGAGCATACCGGCAAAATGAGTCTACGCAACGCCTGGAATTCCTCATTGTGACAGAGGACACAGACGATGTCCTTTTGGATTGCCGGAGATTAGCCGAGCAAACTGCTGCACTGTAACCTACAGCTAAAGGCACGGCTAAGAGCAACGAACGTCTTAGACTATAATCAAAAATTACTCAGAAAGATACGACAATGTAATCCTTTCTGTGCGAAGAAAAAGGAAAGTAAAAATCTATGAACAACTTCTCTATTCATATACGCGCTTCGGAATGGCGAGAGGGCGGAGCAACGGCAAACTACACAAACACATGCAGAGCAGGAAGTACACGAAAATGGTACATGAATTCACACAAGCAAAATAAAAGTCCAGACGGCACAAAAAATTGCGGAGAAGAGAAATCAGTGCGTCTCTTTCGCACTTCGTGAAATAACATTTCTTTATTTACCCTTTCTTTCTTCGATTTTGGTTTTGTTTTTAAATTGAATTTTATCTCGCTTGCACCTTGTCGATTGATATATTCACTCGCAAGGGAGCTTATGGGAAATTTTGAGAGTGTCGTATCTTTGTGGGTAATTTTTGCTATAATGGTACGATCGTTTGATCTACTGACTAAAGTGGAGGAGAAGCTAAATTCCTCAATCAGAAGCTAAGGCGGAAATGAACAAAAAAGAAGTGAGTTGGGCTTAGAAGTACCAGTAGTATTATTAGGTAAATAAATGGTGATCCAGCTTTGCGACGCATATTAAACTTAACATTCATTTCGTTTTGGTAGAAAATTAGCCAGTCTTAAGATAATTGTAATTAGGCCTAATGACCCAACTAGTTGGTGATTTTAACTAGGATTCGAATACGGTATAACCGACAGCCTTGAGCGTGTCGGCATCATAATGCTTGCACCTTCCAAGGCACGAAAATAGATAGAATCCAGTAAAATATTTGTGTAGAAATTAAAAATTAGTCTTAAAATCACGCCAAAGAAGTATAACTTCTAATGCGTGTACATAAGTACACACACCCACTGTTTTTTTATTATGTCACGTTAAATAATTACATAACGGTTTTTATTAACTTATTATAGGAGACTTCCTTTTTGAATAAGCTCCTAACTAATACTCTTACAAATATTCAAAATAATTTTTAATATCACAATATTTGTGTGGCTATGTTTTTAAAATTGATTCTGTGTACCGTGTATACATACGTGATATGACACTCCAAATTCCCCAAGTGTATTTCATAGTAGTAGTGAGAATCCAAATTGTGACGTAACCAAAAACACTGTACTTAAAATTATTAGAACAGAAACTGAATGGATACTTGAATAAAACTTATTACAACGAAAAACGTATATACAAGTAGCGACTGCTACATAAATCCCCCTTCAGCGCGAGCGTCCATGAATGTACTATCATACTTTATTTTAATATTTAATTACTCAAATAAAACGAAAAAAATTTTTTTAATTTTATAACCGAAATGAAACTTTTTTCTTTGAATTTCTACTAGTTACTGGTTTTTCAGTGTCTTCCTTTTTTTCAATAAAGGCGGGTTTTAATCTATCAATTGATACTACCATTATTTTTCCGTTGACGTCAATCGTGAAAACTTTTTTATTTCTCTTAATAACTTTAAAAGGATCCTGCAAGGATCCCCTACCTCTATCTGTCCTCAAAAAAACGAATTCGCAATCTTCTAAGTCTTTTGGAACATAGAAATTTCTTCTTTGATCCCGAGAATCTGTTGAAACGATATTCCTCATGTGATCTCGTAATTGTTCTACTAGGTCTGTTGGATCTGATACTTGATGTGGGTCCCTCACAAAGAATTCTCCCGGGATACGTAGTGTTTGACCATAAACTAATTCAGCCGGACTACAATTAAGATCCTCCTTAACCGTTGTTCTTAAACCTAGTAATATAGCTGGTATGTGCAACAACCAATTCGGGTTAGACATCTTAGCTCTAAGAGATGCTTTTAACTGTTTGTGTAGCCTTTCCACCATTCCGTTTGATTGTGGGTGATACGCTGTTGTTCGAATCCTATGGGTTCCTAATCATTTTGAAAATTCCTCAAAAAGTTTTCTTTCAAATTGACCTCCTTGGTCCGTAGTAACTGTCAATGGAATCCCAAATCTCGGAAAATATTGCTCATACAATGTCTTGACTACTATGCTGTCTGTGATACTCTTTAGTGGGTATACTTCCGGCCACCTGGTGAATCGATCCACTACTGTTAACAAGTATACGAATCCTTCCACCGGATGCAATGGGCCTACCAAATCCACATGGATGTGTTCAAACCTTCCCATAGGTATCTGGAATTTTTGTATCGGAGATTTTGTATGTCTGTGAATTTTCGCTTTTTGACACGTTATACATGACTTCGCCCTTAAATTAATATCAGTATTCATCCTAGGCCAAAAATCTTCTTCTTCTTCTTCTTTGTGCCCCTTTAATCCCTCATGGGACATAGGGCGGAAACAGTTGCCCTCCAGCGGACTCTGTTTTGCGCGACAGCTCTCAGCTCTGACCAGGATCTCCCAGTTGTTGCGGCCTCTGCTAGTAGGGTCCTCCTCCACGTTGTTCTAGGTCTTCCAACTCGACGGGATCCTTGCGGGTTCCAGTCAAGGGCCTGTTTGGCTAGGTTTTCGTTATCGCGTCGCAAGGTGTGGCCAACCCAATTCCATATCCTTCGCCTGATTTGGTCGTCTATCCTTTCTTGGCCGGCACGGCGCCATAGCTCTTCATTTGAAATTCTATCTGGCCAGCGGATTTTTAGGATACGACGCAGGCATCTGTTGATGAAGACTTGTAGGCGCCCTGTGATGAATTGGGTGACTTTCCATGTTTCGCAACCGTACAAAAGAACTGCCTTAACGTTGGAGTTGAACAGCCGCAATTTGGTGTTAGTTGAGATCTCCGTTGATCTCCATATGCGGAACAGGCATGCATATGCGCCTCGTGCTTTATTTATTCTGGAACTGACGTCTTCTTCTGTACCGCCATTTTCGGTAATAATGCTACCGAGGTAGCAGAATTTATCTACCAGTTCCACGTCACGGTTATTCAGCGCAGTTCGTTCAAGTGTGTTTGCATTTATCCGCATTTCTTTGGTTTTGTTCGGATTCAGCCTTAAGCCTGCTAGACTACTTTCTGTTGCCAAATTGTTTAACATGTTTTTTAGCTCCTGATGTCTGTGGGCCAGCAAACAGATATCATCCGCGTAGTCGAGGTCCTTAAGGCGGTCTAGCAAACCCCATTGTATGCCGCCTGTTCTATTATCTAGAGCGTCGACAAGGATGTCATTTATTACTATAAGAAATAGTAATGGCGAAAGTAGACATCCTTGCCGTACTCCTGAATTCACCTCGAAGCTGTCGGATAATTTTCCATTATGGAGAACTCTGCATTTGGAATTGTTGTAAAGGGCTTTTATCAATTCTATTATCTTATCCGGCAGTCCACGTCGCCGTAATGCCTGCCATATAAAGCTCCTATTAACCGAGTCGAACGCTTTCTCATAATCTACGAAAGCTAGGTAAAGGGGGGATCGGAATTCAGTAGACTGCTCCACTATGATTCTCAAGGTGTTAATATGGTCTATACATGAGCGGCCCTTCCTGAATCCGGCCTGCTGCCTTCTAAGCGTTCGGTCTACTGCCTCTCTTATCCTTGATAATATAACGTGGGACAAGATTTTACCCACAGTAGATAATAGACAGATGCCTCTCCAGTTGTCGCATATTGTTAGGTCCCCCTTTTTGGGTATTTTGACTATGATACCTTCCGTCCAATCCTCCGGAAAGGTACAGGTGTTCCATGCTATTTCCAGGATTGGCTGAAGCGCATCTGCTATGAGGCTTGAATCGGCTTTCAACAATTCTGCCGATAAGTTATGGATTTTGTCAAATATGCTTCTTCGTAATATCTCTGGTACGAATGGACGATCTCTACTAGTGGAACACTCGAACCAGATTTTACTTTCTAAGAAAGGTACATCTGTTTCCACTAAAATGAATTTCGAACTTTTATTTGGGTTTTCAATCAACTGTTTTAACTCTGTATTATCCTTTTGTGCTTCTGCGATAATGCTGAAATCTATTTGTTTTTCGCTAACCGCGTCACAATTGCTATTTTCTACGGTTACCCGTGATAAAGTATCAGCTACTACATTTGATTCTCCCTTGATGTATCTTATATCGGAGGTGAATTGGGTAACATAGTCTAATTGTCTTGCTTGTCTTGGACTTCTCTCCGCTTTGGTCCAAATTGCGGATGTTAAAGGTTTGTGATCCGTGAATACTGTAAATTCACGACCTTCCAAAAAATGTCTAAAGTGTTTAATACTTGAGTACATTGCCAAAAGCTCTCTATCAAATGTAGAATACTTAATTTCTGCATTGTTTAATTTTCTGGAATAAAACGCTAAAGGTTCGCTTTCATTGTTGTTAATTTGTTCCAACATTGCTCCAATCGCAATGTTTGATGCGTCAACCGTCAACTTCAAAGTAGGATTCTCCGCTGGATGCACTAATAACGTTGCCGAAATAAAAGCCTTCTTCACTTTGACGAATGAATCTGTGAAAGTAATTTACCATTCCTATGAATTGTTGAATCTGCTTAATGGAAGTAGGTGAAGGGAAATCCTGGATGAATTTAATTCTATTTTCAGAAGGAAGAATCCCGTCCTTCGTAATTGTGTGACTTAAAAATTCAATTTCATGTACACCAAAAAGACATTTCCCTGGGTTAATATTTATTCCGTATTCTTCTAAACGGCCGAACACCTGCTCTAAGTGTTTCTTGTGTTCCTCCTTATTTTTGCTTGCAACCAATATATCATCAATATAGACAAAAACGAATTCCAACCCAGTTAAGACTCTATCCATAAATCGTTGGAAAGTTTGAGCAGCATTTCTAAGTCCAAAGGGCATTCGAGTAAATTCGAATAAACCCCCGATTAAAAATGAAATTCGCCCGCAGCTAGCACGCAGCTGGCATGCACTAGCCCGCACGGCGCCCGCAGCTAGCATGCACGCCTGAAGACTAGCCCGCAGCTAGCATGCAGCTGGTACGCACGAATATTATAAATCACGAGTAAAAATGAAATTCGCCCGCAGCTAGCAAGTTACGTGGTTGAGCGGGGTGGACCGTAAAAAAAATAAAATGCTAGCAAATCACTACAAGCAAAAACAAAAACAACACAATACTTTAAGTTTAAACAAAATTTTATTAATCAGAAAGATAATTAATTATTTAATTGCGGGTTATAAAAATGAACATTCCCGTGAGGCGTCGCGATTAGAACTTAGAGGCAGGGACAAGTCATGTACACTCGTTAGTTATCTTTTTATGCCGAATCAGCGTCTGGCTTTTCAGAACTGGAAATGAATTTTCTCACGCCTTGCCAGGCGGAGTCATATTTCTTATATGTAGGAATTTTGGAGTCCGGTTCCGATTTATACATTGTGGAGTCCGGTTCCGAATTATACATAACTTCTCCCCCCTTTGACATAGGATCCTCCTGGATCATATTTTGTATCTTAATTTTTAAATTTTTCTGCTTTTTATTAAAATAAACTAATAATATAAATATTGTAATTAACAGCAATGAAAATAGGCTTACATTAGCGCCATATGTAACATTTTTATGCATTTGGAGTTCCTTAATCTTATTAATGTTCTTGGTATTGTGCAATATAATATCATCTAAGGTGAGCTTTTCAGTGAAATTTTTAAATTCTTTATTTACAGGATAATAAAATCTATCTTGAAATTTTTCTTCTTCGCTAGAAAAATAATGATCTAAAATTTTTATTGTACAATTATTAAAGTGCATTAGTATATTTCCTGATAGAATTAGTTTTCTATTGTCACAATTTTGGCTAATATTAATTTGATTGGCATTCTTTATTACAATAGTCTCCTTATCTAATTCAATTATTTCTGTATTTGTATTTTTAACTAAATTGCAATTTTCTTTATATATGCAATGTTTGCTTACAGTTAGTTCATTTAAAGTTTTATAATTTTCATATTTATAAATAGTATCATTGATATGGAATACAATTTCTGAAGGATAATCGATTTCTTTTTGTTGACTATTAGGTATAGGCAAGATTACCTTTAATTGTACCATTAAAAATTCTCTAGGAAGTTTAATTGCAAAAATTAATAAATCATGTCCTGATTTTGCCAATCCAACTTTAATATACTGTAGTTTTTCTAAATTTATTTCATATTTTTTAATTTCCTGGTCTGTAAGAAGACTAGGATGTAAGATTCCGAATTTGGCGGAAACAACATTGTCTTGCAAGTTTTCTATTTTATTTTTAAGAATTTGAATTTTAAAAATTTGGTCATAATATATATTTTCGATCAATGTATTGCTTGAAAGGTTATTTATTCTGTTCAATATAGTGTCTCTATCTCTTTTGGCTATGTTTTTTAGTTGTTTAAATGTTTCGTTAAAATTTTCGTTAATGTCAATTTGTTGATTAATAGCTTCTATTACGTTATGGTTGTTCGAATCTAAAGCGTTTAAATGTTTGTCAATGTCACGTCGGTCTTCTTCATCCATGGTACCAAAGAGCCATTTTTGGGCGGTTCCCACTACATTAATTAAACCTCGTCGTCGCCTTATTGGTGGAATAAGTGTCTGAACTATGTTTTCTAAATGTCTTAGTTCTGTAAGTATTAACTCTTTACGCTGTCCGTCTAATTTAGCTGCGTTAGTTTTAAAATCGTGGATTACGTTTAGAATTTCCTTGGTATTGATAACATGAATAATTATATTTGTTTTAGATACTATTTGGACTTTATTTAATCGAATTTCAGTAAACCCTGCTTGTTCTTCCATATTGTAAACGTTTAACCATCCTTGGACTGGTGTGGTTACGGTAAACATAATCAAAAGTGCTGCGAAAAGCTGTAAATAATAAAGTTTGTATGTTAAAGAAATCGCGTTTATATTCGCTTTTACGTTAGTTTTGCTTGTACTATGTCTAAAATCATTTTTTCGCGGAAATAAGGCATGTCGCCTTGGGTAAATACGGGTTCGCTATTTCTGGAGATGTATTTGGCGACCATACAGCTGAAAACGCCGCAATCACTCCCATTAGTTTGCTTTGGTGCATCATTTACATTTTCTTTAACGAATGACTTTGTGTCAAACGTTCCGTTTTGTTTATCCATATATTCTTCTTTTAGATAGTTTTCTAAAGCGTTCAACACTTCCGTATTTGGATTTCCCATAGAATCGTAATACTTGATAGATTTATTTCTGAAGTCAATTACTGCCATACACCAATGTACGCCATTAACATGTACTGGGATCAAAATTATGTCATATGCGAAAATATTAACTTTCCGTGTCCATCTGCGGATTGTACTGAAGCCTGATTTTAAAAGAATCGGCGCAAAGAAAGTGTTCATTACATATACTTTAGGCAAATCGGTGGGTGTATTTTGTTCGCTTCGCTCCATTAGTAAGTTTAAATAAAAATTAATAATATTATCATTGAGCCATTTACCTTCCTTTAGGGTGTTAATGTCCTGTCGGGTTATATTCAGATTGAATTTACTCACTTGAACTTCGTCCTGTGGTCCGTCATATAATGCTTTATTGATAACTAATTTTTCACTTTCCGTAATAACTTTATCATTTTCTTTACTTATATATAATTCTTTATTAATAATTAATTTCTCACTTTCCGTGATCACTTTATCCTTTTCTTTACTTTGGTCTGCATAATTCGGTTTCCTTTTTATATTTATGGGATGTACATTTTTTAATTTCGCCTCTCGGTATTTTGGTAGGTGCTTTAATCTGGCTGCTTTATAGTTTTTGATAAAGCCTGTTGTTCTGATTTCTTCATAGTCTTCCCTGTTTTCGTTGCGTTTCTGCAGGTATTTATCTTTAAATTCCTTCAAGTTCTTTCGGATCTGATCGAAATCTACCTTATGAAATTGTACTTCTGCAGGTGTACATTTAATAGTTGAATGGAAACGATTGTTGTAACTATTAACGGCTTGTTGTAGAATCCGTCGTGCTGAATGTTTATTTTCGGTTAGCATTATTGTTCTAAATATTTCGACTAACGTGCTGTGTAGTCTCTCGATATCGGCTAATCCTGTGTGACTATGCGCTTTAGTGAGATGTAATATGACGTCTTTTTCCTGTAAAAATTCTTTAATATGGATTCCATAGAATTCGTTTCCTCCAACGATTTTCGCTGGTTTACCCAGTTTTGCGAAATGGTCTTCCAGTTGCTCAATAATTGTTAAATGGTTTCTATCGGTCAAGTAATATACCGCTGCAAATTTCGAAAATTTATCAATTACGGTTAGGAAACTGTGTTTCATAATCGTATAAATGTCCATGTGCACGATTTGGTTGATGTCAGTAGCCGTTTCTGTGTATTTAAATTTAGGTTTAATCGGGTGTCGGTCATATTTGACCTTTTGGCAGACATCACATTGGCTAATTACGACTGTAATCAATTCTAATAGCTTTGGAAAATAAATTTTGTTTTTAATAGCATTAAACGTTTCCTGAATTCCGGAATGTAAACTTTCTTGAACATGGTAGAAGGAGATTTGTTTGACGGCTTCAGTTTCTGTTTCAATGTCTTGGGCATTGAATGAACATCTTAAAAATCTTATGCTGTTGTCGTTAGAGAACATTTCTCTTATTTTCTGTTGTACCACATTGTACTTACTGTCTTCGAGTTCTGTATAAATCCCAATTCTTCCCTTTTTTATATATCTCCTGAGTATATCGGACAAATTATCAAAATCATGTTCTGCTATATATATTTTTCTTTTACCATGAATAGCCTCAAATTCTTTCGTTTTATTATTAGTAAGGATTAGTTGTGTTTTATATTTGTTAACTATTTCTTCCTTGATCGGAATATAATCGAGTAATTCTTCTTCTGCTGAATGCTTAGTCGCCATAGTTTGTTCATCATCTTCTATGTTACACAAAATTCCTAAGTCTGAAAAAGTGTTCGTACGATCATCAGTTTCTTTGACTAAAGGTTCCACATTTCCTTTTTCGGATTTAATGCGGCTCAAAAAATCAGCAACTTTATTTTCACGGCCTTTGAGATAATCTATTTCAAATTGATACTCACCGAGTTTCAGAAGCCACCGTTGATGCCGAGGTGATAAATCTCTACCTCGATATTTGGCTTGTAAATACTTAATTTGTTGGTGATCGGTAAAGATTTTAAATTTGTTGCCATACAGATATGGTCTAAAATAATTGACAGACCACATGATGGCTAAAAATTCCTTATCCGTCGCGGAATAATTTTGTTCGTGGCAATTTAGGGTACGAGATGCGAAGCAAATAGGGTGTCCATCTTGTGACAAGACGGAGCCTATTGCGAAGTTTGAGGCATCTGTTGTTAATTGGAATTGCCGGGTAAAATCTGGGAATCTAAGTATGGGATGGGATGTAATTAGACTTTTGAGTTTTTCAAATGCATTTATGAAATTTGGATCATTTGTGTTTATTCTACTGTCTTTTTTCAGATATTTGGTAATAGGCTGAGCAACTTTAGCGTAATCTTTCACGAATTTTCGGTAAAAACCAGTAAGACCTAAGAAACTCTTGATTTCTTTTACAGTTCTTGGTATTTCCAGATTCTTTATCACACTAATTTTCTCAGGGCTCGGCTTTATTCCGTCCTTAGTTATTACATGTCCTAAAAATGGGGTTTCTTTTTCTAAAAATCTACATTTGTCTATCTGAATTTTTAGTTTGTGCTGACCTAAGGTTTTAAAGATTTCCGAAATAGCTTTGACGTGTTCCTGGAGGGATGTACTAAATATTAGGACGTCGTCAAGGTATACAACGCAGGTTTTATTTATGAAATCCCTCAAGACATCATTCATAAGCCTTTGGAACGTCGCTGGGGCGTTCTTCAGGCCGAATGGCATCCTATTGTATTCATAAAGTCCGTGTGGGGTAATGAATGCCGTCTTCTTCCTGTCCTCCTCTCTTATTAGGATTTGGTGGTAACCTTTCGCCAAATCGATTGTTGAGAAATACTGGGCTCGGCCTAGTTTATCTAGGATGGCATCAATGTTGGGCAGTGGGAACTTATCGTCCACTGTTACCTCATTTAATTTTCGGTAGTCAATGACTATCCGAAATTTCTTCTCACCAGAATTATCGCTCTTTTTCGGCACTACAATTAATGGACTGGAATACTTGGAGTTACTTTTGCGTATTATTCCTTGTTGTTCCATATCCGCAATCTGTCGCCTAACTTCTTGCTCATGTTTGGGCGGGTACCTGTAAAGTTTTGCGTTTATTTGGTTTTCCGTGGTCGTGATGATTTCATGTTGAATGCTTGGAGTGCTAGTCAACTTATCACCTTCTTTAAAAAATAAATATTCGAACTTTTGAACTAATTCGACAACTGCCTGGTATTCTTCAGGGTTTAAATGATTGAGTTGGAGACGTTTTAAATAATCATTTTCTACAGGTTCCAGTGAACACACCTGGTCCATCGGATGAGATTTATTTAAAAATGGTAATACTTGGCCGTTGAGAGAAATGTGTTGGTACTTAATATTAACGTCGGTTTTTAATTTATTTAATAGATCCATACCGATAAGGAATTGATAACTTCGTTTAACTAGGTTTCTAACCTTCCAACGAATAATAGCTCCTGGTGGAAGCTTAAACTCTTCTGGGGGTGGTGTATGTACTTCGTAATTTATACGGGCTTTTCCCGTAACCGTGGTGAACTTTAATGGCTTTATTTTAATTTTAAAGAAATTAGGTAATTTAGCATCAATAATGCTAAACGAAGATCCTGTATCGATTAGGGCCGTATATTTTACGCCATTGATGGTGATATGGATTTGTGGTAATTCGTCCGAGGCTAGTTTAGAAAAAACTTTTCTGCTTCTTCTGACATTCCAACCTGTTTTAATTCAGCATCACCGGTTACCCTTTCGTATCTACTTTCGTTCGGAATATGTTTTGAGTTCTGAGAAAATTGACTTCGATTAGTTCTGAGGGGTTGGACATTGTCCACTTCCATAGGTGTGGTCGGATCTCGCCGCGAGAATGAATGACCTCTATAGTTACCTTGTGTAAAATTGGGTTTGAACTGCCCGGAGTTATAATTGTTGGGACTATATTGATTTTTTGAATAATAAAAACGTCGTTGGTCTGTATTAACATTTTGTGAGCGGTGGTTTCCCGAGTTTTGTCTATAATTGTTGTGGTAAGTCTGTCTAGTCTGTTGTTTAAATTGTCCTGAGTTTTGTCTGTTATTATAATTTGGACTTTCATTTCTATTTTTAAAATTTTCGACAACTCTACTTGAAGTTAAAAACTTTGATTTTTTAAACTCATCCCTAATGCACGCATCTTCAAAACGCCTTTCACGCATTACCTTGATGATTTCTAAAATATTGGTCATTTGATAAATTTTATCTAAAAGCACTCCTTGAGACATTTCTTTTGCTGTATTTGCAAGGAGTGAATCAACATTACTTAAATCTATGCACGTATTATTTTTATAGTATACTAGCTGGGACCCGGTGCGCCTACGCTGCACCCATAAGTCAATAGTAAACAATAAAAACCATCCATTGACTTAATATTTTTCGAGATATGAATTTTACACAGATGAAATGCCTCAAAGAACATGGGTCTTGCGTCGGCCGCCATGAATCGGTATATTGAGTCTACTACATTGCTTATTGTATTCTACTTATCATACCCTTTCATTTGATACCCATGTCGAGGTGGTTGTGAAGAAAGTGGTAATTCGGCCTCTTGAGACGGCCGCCATGGATCTAAAGATATATTTTGTATACTACATTGCTTATTGTATTCTACTTATCATACCCTCTCATTTGATACCCATGTTGAGGTGGTTGTGAAGAAAGTGGTAATCCGGCCTCTTGAGACGGCCGCCATGGATCTAAAGATATATTTTGTATACTACATTGCTTATTGTATTCTACTTATCATACCCTTTCATTTGATACCCATGTCGAGGTGGTTGTGAAGAAAGTGGTACCCCGCCCTCTTGAGACGGCCGCCATGGATCTAAAGATATATTTTGTATACTACATTGCTTATTGTATTCTACTTATCATACCCTTTCATTTGATACCCATGTCGAGGTGGTTGTGAAGAAAGTGGTACACCGCCCTCTTGAGACAGCCGCCATGGATCATTTTAGTTTCAATAGCGTCATGGCCTACCTATTGTTTGACAGCTGCGTAAATTTGAAATTTTCATTAAATGTAATGATTCAATTTAATGACAATTTTACATTTGTCAAACAATAGGTAGGCCATGAAGGTATTGAAACTAAAATGAAGTGAAAATTCCTAAAATTACCATTTTTGTTTGGATTTTGCAGCTGTTTTTTTGGTTAAAGGTATAAAAAATAGCCTACGACCTATTCTCAGACCTACCAAATATACACAAAAAATTTCATGCAAATTGGTCAACCCGTTTCGGAGGAGTACGGTAACAAACACTGTGACACGAGATTTTTATAGATATAGATAATCAGCTCATCTGTTTTAAATTTAATTTTTTGTAATTCTATAGCTAACTCACTTACTGTTTTTACTTTTAATCCGCTAATTCTCCGATAAATTTCCGCCGGTTCGACGTCGGGTTTATAACGCAGCTTCAATGTTGCTTTTATCATCTCCCAGTTGTCTGGTTCCCTAATGTTTATTACTGCGTCCTTGGCTTCGCCTTGAATCTTCTCGAGAAAAATCATCCTGGTTGTATCCTTTCGTAGTTGTGGGTCCACAATTGCGTTGAGGAAAAATTCCATGCTCGTGATGAAGGAATTTATTGAAACATCACCTCGTCCCGTAAATGTACTCATGTGCCTGAGTTCCTTTAAAACCCTCTGCCTAGGATCTGCTACATTTCTTACATTGAGTTCCTGTATTGCAGCTGCTAGTCTTCCGATTGGTTCTTGATTTTGATTTTGATTTGCAACTAATTGTTGCACCGCCACAGCTAATTGGGCAATTTCCTCCTCACGTTCCCTTAGTTTCCTTTGAAGTTCACTAATTTGGTCCTCCATTTCGTGGTTCACTATGTTTCTGCTAGAGTTGAACAGCGATTCCCTCCTTCGCCTTCTTTCGGACATGCACCACTTTACACTTTTATATTAACGTTTTTAATTTGTATTGTTTTAGCACAAGATCAGGAGCAACCTCACTACCTGGTTTAAGTGACGTTTTTAGGCCTTGTTGTCACTCTTGTTTAGCACTCGCACTTATTTATTTTAACCTTTTTTATTACGCGGCAATTTAGGTTTTACTTCTTCGCGAATTTACCTAATATCGACGCGTATTTCGGTTTATTCTTTCCGAACGTTACCGATAAAAATTAAAAAAACGTAAGTTTTCGCGAGTTTTTCGTTAACCGACTGCGCCAGTTACGTGGTTGAGCGGGGTGGACCGTAAAAAAAATAAAATGCTAGCAAATCACTACAAGCAAAAACAAAAACAACACAATACTTTAAGTTTAAACAAAATTTTATTAATCAGAAAGATAATTAATTATTTAATTGCGGGTTATAAAAATGAACATTCCCGTGAGGCGTCGCGATTAGAACTTAGAGGCAGGGACAAGTCATGTACACTCGTTAGTTATCTTTTTATGCCGAATCAGCGTCTGGCTTTTCAGAACTGGAAATGAATTTTCTCACGCCTTGCCAGGCGGAGTCATATTTCTTATATGTAGGAATTTTGGAGTCCGGTTCCGATTTATACATTGTGGAGTCCGGTTCCGAATTATACATAACTAGCACGCAGCTGGCATGCACTAGCCCGCACGGCGCCCGCAGCTAGCATGCACGCCTGAGTGAAAATAACACTAGCCCGCAGCTAGCATGCAGCTGGTACGCACGAAACTCAAATTTAAAATGAAAGAAAAAATTTTTTTTTCCTAGAATAAAAATTCTACGCCTCTTAAAAAAGATGGAGAAGAGTATTATATATGTATGTAAAGTCGTCATCAGGCACATTTTGAGATTTTCGTGCGTGTGGCGGGAGAGTGGATACCTGTGGCGGGAGAGTGCATCCCTCTAGCGAACAAATTTTTAGATTTTCGTGCCAGTGGCGGGAGCGTGTATCCCTGTGGCGGGAGCGTGCGTGCCTGTGGCGGGAGAGTACGTACTTTTGTGGCGTGCCTGTTTGTTCGCTATGCGTGCTAGCTGCGGGCGCGTGCGTGCTAGTAAGGAAATTAACCATGAAATTATTTTTAATCGGGCCGAAAGGTGTAGTTATCGCTGTCTTATAGATATCTTCCTCTGCCATAGGTATGTGATGATAAGCTCTCACTAAATCAATCTTCGAAAATATGGTACAACCATTCAAATTTAACGTAAAATTTTGAATGTGAGGAATCGGGTATCTGTCTGGAATTGTTATTGAGTTTAGTCTCCGGTAATCTCCGCATGGTCGCCAATCAGTGGAATCTTTCTTTGGAACCATGTGTAGTGCTGAGACTGATGATGAAGATGTTCTGCATAAGCCTAATTTTACCATGTGCTCGAATTCTAATTTAGCGATTTTAAATTTATTAGTGTCGAGTCTTCTAGGTCTTGAAAATGGTAATTGACCTTTAGTGGTAATAGTATGCACTATATTATGTCGTACAGGTAAATCATAGCGTGGAGGTTGAGTTAGTGGGGGAAATCTAGATAAAACATTACCATATTCACTATCAAAGGTACAATGCCTGGGTGAAGGAGAATCTGTTTTAATCATGATTCCATTAACTGTTAACTCGGTGTTACCATCTATTATTCTCTTATTTTTAAGATCAACCAGCAAATTGAATCCAGAAAGAAAATCTGCGCCAATAATAAGTTTGTCGACGCTTGCTATAATGAACGGAAAAGTTAAATCTCGTCTTAATCCAAAGTCTATCTTAAGAAGTTTTGTTCCGTAAGTATGGATAATTGATCCGTTAGCTGCCGTAAGAATTAAATTTGGATTTCTCTTACATTTTCCACAATATGAATTCGGTATTACTGATAATTCAGCTCCTGTATTAATTAAAAATTTAAGTTTATTTTCTTTATCGTAAATAAAAAGTCTATTAGATTTTTTTGGAGTATTATTTTTAAAACACGCTGAAGGGATATTTAGTTTTTTTGATTATTATAGTTGCAAGGTTTAATACATCTTTTAGCTTTGTCGCCGAATTTAAAATGAAACCAACAAAATGGTTTATTATTATTATTATTGTATTTAGATCTATCACGGCTTCTACTTCTTGACCTTGCCCTATGATGAAACTCATTATTCTTATTAAATGTAAGTTTCTTAATTAAATCTGTTAAATTTTCGATTTTATTTTCTAAATCATTAACCTTCTTAGCATAATCAATGTTATTTATATTAATACATTTTTGGTTTACAAAAGGATTTGAAGAACAATCATTGATGGATGAAGTATACTGAAATCTGGAACATTCGAAAATTTTATCTGCTAAAATTAGAATATCTTGAATGTTTTGTTTGCCAGAGGACATCAATGCGATGTTAATACTAGGCGGTAATTTTCGCATCCAAAGTTTTCTAATTAGGTCTTTTCCTAAATTCGAAGATGTTTCCGCAAGTATCTATAAAATTCCGATGGTTTTCGATCTCCCATCTCAGAATTGCATAACAATTGTTCCAACTTTTTCTCTTCAGACTCTGTTATTAATGCTTGGTATTTGTTCTCCGATGGTGGGTTTTGAATGAAATCCAATATATTCATTATGATTTCTAAAGGAAGAGCTTGTATCACATGTTCGAATTTAGTCTCATCCAGTCTAATTCCTTTCGAGTTAAATTGGCTTTCTGTTAAAATAAACCATGCTTCTGGGCATGGAGACCAGAAAGTTGGTAGCTTAACAGCCGATGCACTGATATTCTCACTATTAACGTGCATTCTCTCACTATCACCACCTTGGACACTCATATTAATCACAATTTTTTTAAATAAAACTCACGTAAAAAGAAGTTCAATAAAATTTCGACTTTACTTAAGGGGAGGTTCCTCTGATCGACTCTGAAAAGTTCGTCACTTTGATGAATTTTTTTGAGGTATAAAGAAATGTAATATGAACAAACGGTTTTTTGTACAATGTTTATTGATAAAAAGAGTCCCTAAATTTATTTTCCCCCCCCTCTTTCAATTCAAAATGGCGGCTCCAGCCAAATCGCCGTTAGGCCTTGCGCGCCATGCATGCGTCTGCGCGGTACGTTCCCCAGGGTCGTAGGGGTCACTGAAACATAAACATTTTTTAAGTTAGTTAAATAAACGTATTTAGGGGCCCTTGAACCAAAATTTCCGAAATTTTGATAAAAAGAACAGACAAAGTTATTCACTTGAAAATTAAGGTCGTGTTTTGGAGCGTGTTTTGTTTGTTTAAGACAAGCGTAAAATTGTTTATTATTAAAATATATTATTAGTAATGGACCAAGGCCCCCTAAATTGAATTTTACACAAGACTTTAAAATTTCAAGTGAATCCGATAAGTGGTTCTCGAGATACATTGTACCGCGCACTGAAAATATCAAGTCTCCGAAAAACGCGTTTAAAGTTTTAGAGCGCGCGGCTAGTTGTACTGCTTTGACAGTTGCACGCTTCTCTTTGAAGCGCTGTAACTTTCTAAAAACTGCATAAAATGCAAAACGGTTTTAGGATCATGTTTTTAACATATTATAGATTGATAATATGTAAAAAAAAAACGATTTTTTCATCGCCGATCAAAGGAACCTCCCCTTAAAAACTTCGCGATACTTTAAAATAACAAACGTGGACGTTCGCGAAAAGAGTCGATTAACACTCAAACTTAAATAAATTCCCGAAAATTCTATTCACTTCCAAAAAAAAAAAAAAAAAATATTTGCAAAAGGAAATAAATTGAATTGTCACCACTACTAAATTATGTAAGTGTAATGTTCTTTTCTTTTGTGTAAGAAATTCTGTACAATTTAAATTTTAAAATTAAAGAAAAATATTTAATTAAAATAAATACTTGACCTCCTCAATAAAAATGAACCTCTTCTTTAAATTTTTCATCAAATGGATTTCTTTCTTGATTTTTCTTCCTTTCTTCGTAAAATTTTTAAATTTTCTTCATAACTTCTTTCTTGATAAAATTTTCTTTCATAAAAATTTTTGATTCTTCTTTTTTCTTTTTTTGAAAAATTTCTTTGTTCTTCCAATGTCGGGGTCACCAATATGAAATGGGGTCGGACTAATTTTTGCCTTCTTCACTCATTTCATAGCAATATATAAGGGATATATATATACAGGGTGTCCCACATAAACTTACAAAGCGGCCGGCTGTGGATAGGTGTTGGATAGACGAACAAAAAATCGTATGGGTGGGGGGGGGGAATCGTAACGGTTTAGCCACTAGGGCGTTTTGAAGTTTTTTTGCAAAAGTTTTACATATCACCCTGTTTTTTTGTAACCGTATAACCTATTTTCATGGTTATAGTACCAGTGCACGCAGAATTCCTCCACCTATCTACAACGGTAAAAACAATGGTCCTATCTTACAAAATTTTGTTATTTTTTCACTAAAATTTCAACTAAAACCACCTTTTTCTCCAAAAAATACGTGATAAACCAATATTTTTTTTTTTAATTGGAAAATTTGGACAATTTCCTATGAATAATGTATAATAACTTTTACGCTAGGGCCTTTACTTTTGAAGTTGTAAGCAATTTTAATGTTAAAATTTGCCTAATTTGGTGCTTATTTGGTACTTTTCGATAAAGCTCAGATGGAAAAGTATTTAAACATTAAAAATGCTTATAACTTCAAAACTGGAGGCCGTAGCGTATAAGTTGTTTTACATTATTCATAGGAAATTGTCCAAGCTTTCCAATTTTTTTAAAAAAAATATTGGGTTTTTTTGTCTTATAAATGTGTAATACATGATTGTAAGAAGAAGAGAAAACATCCCGAGAACAACACTCGCAGGTACAGTTAACAATTAGGGTGCCTCATACTTTTGCACACGGCTGTATATATATATATATATATATATATATATATATATATATATATATATATATATATATATATATATATATATATATATATATATATATATATATATATATATATATATATATATATATATATATGTATGTGTATGTATATATAGATTTTCATGCTTAGCTGAAAAGTGCGCCTTCTGTGCTAGAAGGGTTAACTCTAACTCTTGATTAAAAAATTGATTCTGTGTACAGTGTATACATACGTGATATGACACTCCAAATTCCCCAAGTGTATTTCATAGTAGTAGTGAGAATCCAAATTGTGACGTAACCAAAAACACTGTACTTAAAATTATTAGAACAGAAACTGAATGGATACTTGAATAAAACTTATTACAACGAAAAACGTATATACAAGTAGCGACTGCTACAAGGGCCACAAACCAGATCTTTTCAAACAGGCTTTAATTTCATCAGCTCGGGTTCCTCTGGGTACCAAGGTGAAGTTTGCCGAAAATCTCGTGCCAACAATACTGTAACAAAATCAATCAGGGTTTTGTTACCGCGAATGTGGCCCAATGGCTCGCTTGTGCACCATTGTAATTACATCCCAGACAATTATTTTAGTACTAGCTGGGACCCAGTAGGTCTCGCTGCACCCATAAGCCAATAGTAGCCAATTAAAACCATCCGTTGACTTGGTTCTTTTCGAGATATGAATTTTACACAGGAAGTGCCTTAAAGAACGGGGACATGGTTATTGAGACGGCCGCCATGGATCTAACGGTATATTGAGTATACTAGATTGTTTATTGTATTCTACTTATCATACCCTTTTATTTGATACCCATGTCGAGGGGGTTGTGAAGAAAGTGGTAATTCGCCCTCTTAAGACGGCCGCCATATATCTAACAGTATATTGAGTGTTCTTTATTGTTTATTGTATTCTACTCATCATACCCTTTCATTTGATACCCATGTCGAGGTGGTTGTGAAGAAAGTGGTAATCCGCCCTCTTGAGACGGTTGCCGTAGATCTAACGGTATATTGAGTGTACTTTATTTTTTATTGTACTCTAATTATAATACCCTTTCATTTGATACCCATGTCGAGGGAGTTGTGAAGAAAGTTCCGACTTTTCCAGGCGGCGGTCATATATCTAACGTATATTCAGCATACTATATTGCTTATTGTATTTCAGTTTATTTTCAATATCCTGGCCTACCTTTATTTGACTGCTGCGTTAATTTAAAATTTTCATGAAATGTAATAATTCAATTTAATTACAATTTTATATTTACGAAGCTGTAAGCCATGAAGCTATTGAAACTAAACTGAAGTGAAAATTCCTAAAATTACTATTTTTCAGTTGTTTTTTTTGGTTAAAGGTATAAAAATAGCCTACGACCTATTCTCAGACCTACCAAATATACACAAAAAATTTCATACAAATCGGTAAACCCGTTTCGAAGGAGTTCGGTAACAAAGACTGTGACACGGGATTTTTATAGATATAGATTTTTTGGTACTTCGCCAAAGATTGCTTTGTCTGGATATGTTACATACGGGGGTGTTAGGTCAAGCGGCAAATTAAAAGTTGCATGTGCAGATCGACGACGTTCTAACAATGTGACGGTGATTCCGGAAGAGGCGACAGCTAAGGCAATGTTGTGAGTGCTTCTTACTTCAGCCAAGATCAGATTAATGAGGTACGTTTTTCTGGTGCAGCCTGGAGCGTTTAAAAAGAGAAGTCTTCCTGCGTTTTTCTCTACACTTGTTATAATTTTAACGTACGTCAACTTTTGCTCGTCGGTTAATCTACACTCATTTTCAGACACGAACTTGTCCAAAGCCTGAACATCATAGTCAATCGAATTTCGAAAAAGCGCTTCTTATTGGGGATGTCCACGTCATTACAGGGATGCACTCTCAAAATTTCAGCCTTTTGGGTCCAGCGGATTGGGCTGTGTGTTGTCTGTCAGTGACTTTCTTTTTTATATGTACAATAGAAATAAAACGTAAAGAAAAAAATTCCCCTTACAGCCTATTTAACCCCATTTCACCCTCTTAGGGGATGAATTTTGAAAAATCCTGAAGCACGTGTTTTATTATTTATGGTCAGGAGTATTTTTTCCAAGTTTGAAGAAAATCTGACAAAAGAACAAAAATTCCCCTTACAACCTATTCAATCTCATTTCACTCCCTTAGGGGATGAAATTCGAAAAATCGCTGCATATTATAGGGATGCACTGTAATATATAGGGATGCACTTTCAGCCCTTAAGGTTCAGCGGTTTGAGTCAACCTCGCATCTTAGTGCTTGTCCACGTCATTATAGGCATGTACTGTCAAAATTTCAGCCCCTTGGGTCCAGCGGTTTGGACTATGCGTTGTCTGTCAGTCAGTTTTTAGTGTCAGTGTTTTATATATAGAAACTATACGAAACTCACCACATAAAATGCTACGACATTGTATAGATATGGAGTGCAATGACAGAAATGATAGATAAAATCAGCCGATTTAGAATACTCATCGTTGGACTTCAAGAGCTAAGATGGATTGGTCACGTACTCCTAGAATGTAGAGACGCTACCATTTTCAATAGCAGCAATAATGACGTCAGAACAATGCTTAGAATATGCTTCTGGGTGTCTAGCCCCTAACCAAAAAATAAAAAATAGGTGTGTCACGGGACACCCGACAGAAGCGAAGCTTTTGAGAATTTTTCGGTAGAAGTATCTAAAAATGTATGGTTGAAAATGCTGTAAAACATCCGAAGTATATTTACATAGTTACAGAGTATTTACAAAGCTTTCACTGTTTCGCTTCCTGGTTTTTTGCTGCATCGTAATGATCGCATAGTTCGTACTGGTGGAGGAGTTGCTATATATTGTTCATCTTTGCTCTCCTCAAGAGTAGTGGGCAAAACCTATGGCTCACAATTTGAGTTTATCGCTGTAGAATTAAGTTCTGCCTGTGATAAATGTGTTGTTGTCAGTGTATACTGCCCACCCAATATATTTAACACTGATATTGCTACTGAATTTGCCAACCTTGTCTTTAGCCTCTCTCACCGATATGAAAATATAATTGTTGCTGGTGATTTTAATGTTGACCTCCTGAAAGCCAATTCTCGTACGGATTCGCTCAGGCATTTTCTTGTATCGCTGCATTTGCATATCTTAAATCAACTACCAACATTTCTGAGTTGCCTGAATCCTTCCTTACTTGATATTTTGGCTACGACCGCCTCGGATGCTGTGATAAGACAGAGTCAAATCTCCCCTCCTAGTTTTCTTGACCATGACCTACTATTCCTTTCCACTCGTTTTGCTTTTTCCCCATCTACCTCATCTTCTTCAGTATCATACCGCGACTATAAAAATATTAATTTAAATCTGCTATCTGTAGTCACTGCCTCCATGCCTTGGGATGATATCTATTTCACCACTAATGTTGACACTAAAGTTGATCTATTGACTACATTTATTCAACACATTTACGATCAATGCGTACCTATAATAACAAGAAGTCAGCGGTCTTCTGCCCCGTGTCCTTGGTATTCTCGTGAGATCCGTGATCTGATTAATCAACGTGAATTTATGTACAGACGCTATCGTAAAACAAAGATTCCCAGCTGTCTTAGTGCTTATAAAAAACTTCGCAACCTCATCAACAGTAAAGTAAAATTTGCTAAACGTGAGTTTTATTCCCGCAAGCTTGATCCTGCCCTAACTTCCAAACAACTTTGGTCAAATCTCCGGTCATTAGGTATTAATGCTTCCGAATCTATACCGTTTGATGTGAATGTGAATCTGCTCAATGCCTCCTTCATTCAATCTCCTCCTGATCCTACACTCCTCACTCAGTCGTGCTTTCAATCATCTAGTCCATTCAGCATCGATGGTTTTAACTTCCGTTGTGTGGACTCCTGCGAAGTTCTGGAAACGTTGCTGTCCATCTCATCTAACTGCATTGGTTGCGATGAAATGTCTCCCCGTTTTATCAAGCTGATTTCTCCCTTAATTGTAGGAACTGTCACGCATATCTTCAATTATTGTCTGACAACTTCCCGAGTACCCCAGCTTTGGAAAAAGTCTGTTGTGATTCCGTTACCAAAGAAATCCTCACCGTAGATTTAAAAGATTATCGCCCTATCAGTATTCTTCCCTTCCTTGCCAAAGTCTTTGAGAAAACTCTCTTCGCTCAGATCATGCGCTATCTCGAATCGAATAACTTCCTCTCTAAATTCCAATCTGGCTTCCGTAAAAATCACAGTTGCGAAACTGCTATATTGAAAGTAACTTCTGATCTTCGCTCAGTTCTAGATCAGGGAGACGTAGCAATACTAGTTCTTCTTGATTTCTCAAAAGCGTTTGACTCAGTAGTTCACTCTCTTTTGCTCTACAAGCTTAGTGCATTCTATAGTTTTTCTTCTTCTGCTGTTCGACTTTTCTCATCTCTTCTATCTAATCGGCTTCAGTGTGTGCGTCATAATGGTACTGTGTCTTCTTTTTTACCAGTACCTTTGGGGGTTCCACAAGGTTCAATTCTTGGTCCCCTTCTTTTCTCATTATATGTTAATGATGTCATATCTGTTATCCAACGTTGTTCCTTCCATCTGTATGCTGATGATCTCCAGTTGTATACCTCTTGTCCTCCTAGTCAGATTAGATCTTGTATCTCAGATTTTAATAATATTCTGTTCCAAATAAATCAGTGGAGTTCATCCAATTTCCTTCAATTAAATCCTAATAAGTGTAAAGCTCTCGTCCTTAGACGTCCCACTCTGTCCCTGGACAATATTCCTAACATATTCCTTAATAATGTTCTTCTTCCCTTCGTTGACTGTGTCAATAATCTTGGCATTGCCATTAATTATAAACTATCCTGCTGCAGTCAAGTCTCACTTATGCTCTCGAAGATCTATGCTACACTACGTAAACTTTGGCTCTACGGTAGTCTCTTATCACCATCTATCCGTGCCAAACTAGTTAAAGCTCTTGTGATACCGCACTTTCTTTATGGGTCCCTGGTTTATATATCTTTTGACTCGTCTTGTCGTCAACGACTAACGGTTGCATTTAATGATTGCTTGCGTTATATCTTTCACTTGAGACGGACAGATCACGTCTCGGATATACGGAATTCCTTATTAGGATATGACGTTTTTCGTCTCTTAGACATCATGGCTCTGGTCCTTTTATATAAAGTGTTCTATACCAAAATTCCTTGTTACCTATCTGATTTCTTATCTCCCTTGCACTCCACTAGATCAATTAAATTTCTTATTCCTGCCCATCTGTCCCTAATTGGTAGTCGCTCCTTCTTTGTGCATGCTATTAGGCTTTGGAATAGCCTTCCCAATGTGGTGCAAAGAATAGGCACAGTCGCGGCGTTCAAAAAGCAAGCATCTATTTTTCTCTCCTCCTCTTAATTTTCTCTTCTTCAGTCTCTCTAATCGTTCTTTCTTCTATGCTTTTAGGATCACAGAAATAGTTTTAATTAATTTGTGTAATTATCTAGTTAAGGTTAGTTTAAGCTATTTATTAAGTTCCCAATTTTTATATATTTATGCTTTTCTTTTCTGATACTCTAAAAGATGAAAGTCTTGTGTACTCATTCCTGTACTAAATTAATAAATAATAATAATAATAATTCACAAATCATCATAACCTTGCTAAAGAGACCTACATTCTGTTATTGTATGTTTTCTATTACAAGGGCGGAGAGTCAGTACTGGTCCCCTTAAATCGTAAGGGAACATAAATTTAATCCTCTACAATTTCTAAGACTGCCTCCCTTCTAATACCCTGAGTCTAGCTTCGCAAATTTTCAGCTTAGCGACTTTACTCACCAACCATTATTTGGCGAATTTGTTAGCTTAGATGAGATTTATGAGCACACCTTCCGCTTCTACTACCAAGAATTGATATGAATGATCTTTACAAATTTACCAACTTCAGTCAAGATGGAGTGAAAAGGCTGCTAATAGAAAGGTCCTTACTAGGGAATCCAATCCCGGTCAACAATCACGTGGATCCGCGGGATTTACGGGACCACAAAAAATTCAAAGATTTTGTTCTAAATAGTTATATTCATGAATTCATGAAGTATACCAAATAAGAGCGTAACAAACGACAGTCAAACAAGGTATTCAGGCCAATTCTGAACTACGCTGGAATTTTCTTATATAGTAGCACAAATTTTAATTTCGAAACTATTCTCCGTTACACCAGAGTTTATACTACCACCGATGTTAGAAAATTCCAGCGGAATCAATTTCAGCGTAGTTTAGAAGTTGCCTGGATACTTTGTTTTGCTGACTTAGTTGTTCGTTTTCAATACAACCCATCCTGTACTGCACATGTGCCAACGGCGACGCACTGAAATATTATTTATCTGTCACTTTCGCCGAAAGCCGTCATAGAAACAGCATCGAGTTAACTTGAGTGAAAAAGATTTGCTCAATGAAAGCTCTACCTTGGTTCATGGAAACACAGTGATGCACTTAAGGAATCCCCTGTCATAGGCGTAGAGTAACTTTACATTTACACTTGCACTTAAACAAAATCCCGTGTTAATCCGACGTATTTCGTGGAGTTTTCTTGGATTTACCGAAACTTTATTCAACCATGGGCGCTTACTCTGAGCCAACCCAAGGTAAACTCCGTATGGAAACTCAGTAATAGATCATCTTCGGATACACGCACATTTTTTTTATGTGACAGACTAGAGGCTTAAGTAAAGTCCCTTTGTACTGTCGACAATCCATTTTTTTCGTATACAATGTCGAACCGCAGCTCTAGCCGGAAGATAGAGAGAAGAGAGATAGAAGAGAAAGAAGGAACTGTTACAACCTAGCCGCGATATTTTTTTTTTCTTCCACCTATTCTCAACCATTTCGCGACTCTGACATCGGGGCATCGAGAACAACTCACTGGAGTGTTATGCCTCCTGAAACGGGTTGAATCTCATCAACCAACCGATGGCATGCACTTGGGGGAGCGGGGAAGGACTACGGAAGGCTATGACAGGGGAATCAGGAATGTAAAGAGGCGAAAGTTATGTAGGTGGGAAAGTGGAAAAGGCAAAGGACAATGGGGCTGGCCGGGATTCGAACCCGGGACCACTGGGATAGCATAATTAGTACATAATTACATAATTATACTTAGACGATTTTGTGTTATTGCTGTATTTCTTAGTAGGCAAGACGAATTTAAATTTTGTGGAGTGTAGGGCCCTCCCCTCCGCACACGAGTCGACTGATTTGCTATTCCAATTTCAAACTGGTTTCACAATAACCAGAGCACAACCAGTTTGCAATTAAAATGAAAGCTTTAGCCACACAGGAGCACAAGTTATTTTGGTTCAATCGGTGTTAGTTTTGAGTCACGAGGATTTGGCAAAATGTCAAGTAGTTCAGATGAAGTGAAACCATGCAACTGAAATTGCTCCCGATCGGCAAGAGCAGTCGCGCCCGAGCAGTATGGGTTTCGATTCGTCTCTATTAAGTCCCGGTTCTTATAACAGGTGATTCAGGTGATCCCGCATTACTGATCCCCCAAAAATGGTGCGGGATTGGATTACCTAGGCCTTACCGATCCCGGTTGTTTCTTTTGAAGCATCTCGAAACTGATGCCTCAACTTCTCTGATAGGACATCCAAAAATCGGACATACCTCTTGGGGATTTATGATTTCCCTTTGACTGTCTTTTTGGTTTGGTAGCTTCAGATTACGGTATTCTCTGCTTGGTAAGATTTACTCTCACACCACTAACATTGTGTGCTGCTTGCATTCCTATGATTTCTGGCGACCTTAGTTTTCTTGTACTAGATTTTACCCAGATTTCTTTGACCGACTGCCTTTTCCCAATAAAGGCTTCGTGAACAAAGTAAATCACTATCCAGGCTGACTTGGTATATTTTTAAACAGGTTTACGTAAAGCTAATGCTATGTTATCGTAATCTTAACTAGAAAATTTGAATCATTTAAAACATAATTTTCAATCAGATAAAAATTAGAGTAAAAGTTTAATTTGTAAACAGGAAAAGCTCAACATTTCACACTCGATTAAAAATGTGTGTGCAATCAGAAAAAATAAATCTTTTATCACGTAATTCTCCGATCGTTTATTTTATCTCGGCATATCAAACTACATAGGAAGACAATTTGGACACCTCATGGCATATGCAATTTCCTGCAATGCGGCAATTTCAGACTGCAACAGGACATGCAATTGTGCTCATTTTGTAGCAAAAGCACTGACCCCTGCTTTGCCCACATTCAAATACTATTTCGAGAACGATACTTTCAGGTGACCCCGAATTTCCTTTATCCGCTTCAATGAACGGAAAACAAATCCTTTGGGGAATTGAGTGATGGAAATTTGATTCCATTTTCTCTTTGCTTACAGGGCCCTCCTGCAGGAACTTCCAGATGTTAGCAAAAAATAAAATCTGTTTCGAAATCGGTCCATTGGTCCAGGTATGAGTCGACGTCCGCAGTCCAGTAACTGAATGGCGTATTCAGGATCAAATGAAAGTCATTAAAAATTCCACAAACGTAAATTATTTATTAGTATTCGTACTCTCCTTGTTCATATTCTATTAGAAATAATTTCTCAAGAGGTGCAAGAGCAGCTACTGAAGTTTAATAACTTTGCCGAGTTTTGATAATGAAGTGAGTTCAGGAGCTACAGAGGATTGGTATCGTTAACAGACTACCTTTCGAATTCCATGAGTTTAAGCAAATTTGATTATCTGTGAATAAACAAGGAAATTTCGCGTGTTATAGCAGACTTCGAATGGAGCAAGTTGATTTCATTAAGCTAAAAGCTGTTATTAGACGGGAAAATTAATACCTAAGAAGCGTTTAGAAGAAATTTAATTCATTTTTGAAGTCATTTTTATAGCAATTATTTGAAATATTTTTCTTAAATAAAATTTATTTACCAGGGACAACATTTTCGTTCTACAGAGCATTCGTTTTCTTACTGACGATTTTATATTACATGAAATTGTTATTCAATGTGAAAAGGCCATTTTTTTCTATCACGAAAAGGTGGACACACATGGAAACATTTTACCAATGGCCGCCCTTGCTTAAGCTCTGCAAACCGGACGGCCACACTGGGCTGAATCCCGATTCTTGCTGGACAAAAGTCAAAAAATCAATGTCAAATGTAAGGTTTTCAGATATAGGAAGTTTTTATTAAGGCTTCAGTAATGCTAATTCCGAGTAAAAATAAAAAATGGGCTCACGACGGGCGAATCACGGCCACTTGGCTTTTCCAGGGGTATTTGACGGCCGTAGAATTTTAGCCCATTTCTAATGGGGACACATACGGCTTTTCGACGGCAAAACTTGACCAAAAGATTTAAATGGCCAAGAATCAAGCTGTACATTCGGGCATTCCACGGGCAAATTTGGACAAAAAAAAAGAATATGCCCTAAATGTGTTGTTGAATTTGTTTTATAGGAACTTAATCTTTGGGGCCTCGGTAGTCTAGAGGTAAGGCACTTGACTGCTATCCCCAGAGGTCACGGGCTTGATTCCCGGCGGCGCCATGGTCCTTCGCCTTTCCCACGTAACTTTCCCTCTTTACATTCCTGATTCCCCTGTCATAGCCTTCCCTAGTCCTTCCCCGCTCCACCAAGCGCATGCCATCGATTGGTTGATGAGATTCAACTCGTTTCAGGAGGCATAGCACTCCAGCGAGTTGTTCTCGACGCCCCGATGTCAGAGTCGCGAAATGGTTGTGAGTAGGTGGAATAAAATATCCCGGCTAGGTTGTAACAGTTACTTCCTTCTCTTCTCTCTATCTTCCGGCTAGAGCTGCTGTTCGACATTCACTGAATACGAAAAAAAAGAAGATTGTCGACAGTACAAAGGGACTTTCCCTAAGCCTCTAGTCTGTCACATAAAAAATAAACATTTTCGATATGTACAATGAACGGCCCTTTCAATTTATCCTACGAGATTATCGATAAGAGCTCGCCAAGGGCTCCAGTCGGTTTGTTGTAAGAGAAATGTGTAGTGCGTGTTGATTTATATTTTAATGGAAAATTTAGTTGTTGAATGGCTAGAAGGAAAAAGAACAATGTTTTGATGATGCATTTCTCAATAAATACGCGATAAGTTGTGTATCTCTACATAGAATTTTTTTATCGCATTACATATATCCAAACGTATAACCGTCGGTATGTGTGTGCGTGTGTATTGTACAGCCGTACTGTCCTTCAACAAACCTTCTAATGATCTTCATATGGCCGAGGAGTATGTTTAAGCACTATGAAAGGCCTTACTTTATTTTTACTCGGACTACGATATTTTCGTATAATAGAGCGAATATCCACTTCGCTCTCACTATACCACCGTCGTATGCCATTAATAGAAACCATACGGCCGCCGTACAACCGTCGCACAATGGGCAAAAACAGTCAAAAGAGCGCGCATCACATATTTTCCGATAAATTTTTGTAATGTATGAGTTTAAAAATATTTTTTTATACTCGTACGTAAATTTAGTTTTGAGTAACTAGTAAAAAACACTATAGATTTAGTTATAAAAAAGGAATATTGTGTATAAATAATATAGACAAAATTATTTACAACATTTTATTGCACTTGATCAGTCTTATTCTATTAATGAGCACAAGTAAGTTTATCACTTTCCCAGGTAATTCAATAGATTTCTTTTTTTTTTTCATTGCGCAATCTTAAGTGGCAAATATAGGGATCAGACATTAAAAGAAATCGATGAAAAATATCTTCTAAATTCTGTTTTCTGAAACTTCGTCTAGCGAAACTACTTTTGTAGGCCTTAAATTTTTGATTGCAATGCTCCAATGCTTCTTCAGATATTTGCCCTGCACATAATTATAATATTAATATAGAATAATAATATAGTTATAATATAATTATAATATAGAATAATTATTGAGATGAGGACCAAAATTCGGACCCGTAATAAGTCTTGTGCCTCGGTTACGCTCGTAATTTGCACACATAATGAATCACTAAATTATCGCGTATAAGCATGTTTAAACGTATTTTTTTCAAAAAGTAGCAGAAAGTAGCACTTGGAATGAACGGGATTTGTATCTGGTAACATAAAACTTTAAATTTTTACAACACATACCTCAGCCATCTGCAGCCAAAATTAGTTCTGTCATTTGAAAAATTATAAATTTTGGTAATTTGTAGTAAGAATCCAGCTTTTTACTACCCTAGTATATTTCTCATTAAAATGTATATATTTTAATTTTAAAGAGGAAAATTTTCTTAATATATGTAACAAAATAATACAAAAAATTATCTGCCTTAATCACGAATATTGGATTGACTATTGAAAGAAAGTTCGTACGTGGTATAAAAAAGCTGTATTTAACAACCATTGTTTGTAATAATTTTCTTATAAACTCTTGTTATTTATTGAGTTTACATACATTTTTTTCCAACATATTTTGTTGTTCCTTGTTATTTAACATATCTAGAAGAAATATTAAACATTATAACACTAAAAAAACCAAAATTTTTTTTTTTGATTTTGCGTGCCTTTTCACTTGTTTTTGCCCATTGTGCGTCGTATACCTACTGCAAGGCCGTCTTTCCACCATCAGTCGCCCCCTTCATGGCCGCACGGTCCTGCAACGGGCCTTCTGATGCCCTCCATATGGCAGAGGGCTATAACAATCGCGCCCGTTGTAAGTCCATAATTTATATTTACTCGGGACATTGGCATTTCTTTTAACGTGAAGTCATTCATTCATACTATTACTTACTACCTGTTGTTAAGAATTTCTAGGGAGAAGACGAGTTAAAATCGCAAAAAAGTTATTCAGAACATCTGTGACTTTGATACCTTCGGAGAGCTGTAAAACCTTTCGTAATAAATGAAATTAAAAAAAATATGAATGAAAATTATTCCTTATGAAACACTCTAAAAAAAACCTTGTTATAATTTTTTTTTGTTAAAATTGAAGAAAAAAAAGTTATAGTCTTTAAAAGAAAATATTGCGACTAATTTTTGTGTTATAAGGCTTATAACTTCTTAAATATTCGATTTACGGCCAAATAACTTGATAACAGATTGTAGATAATTTAATTCTAAACAAAAAGTCACCCTTGCAAATTTTCTGTAAGATGTACTGTTACGGAGATAGAGTGTGTTTAATACAGCAAAAAAAGTTAAAAAAAAATTAACTTGCTTGTATTGGAAATAAAAGGAATCGTGGTGGTTTTACTTTCAACTATTTATTCAATCAATTATTATTTTTTACAATGATAGTAGACACGCCTTAAACCTATTCAAACAAAATTAGCATGTAAATACTCACTTTCACCCTTGGGCCATATGTGGGTATTATTACTATTTTTATTCCCCTTTTTTTTAATAAAAATATTTTTCCAAAAAAATTCAGTATTGCGTCGAATTTATTCCGGGATGCCGATAAACTGCTTTTCCGAATTGCCAAAAACCTGCTTCTTGTTCTTCCTTTTAATGATAAAAATTGTCTGTAATAGAAAAACAGGGCATAAATTTTTTCATAAGTTGTATTTAAATTAAATAGAAGGCATATTGTGCAGCGATTACCTAATTGGCATATTGCTCCACAGATTACCTGTTATTTTGAGATGAAGAACGAGTGCTTAGATCCGTGTTGAACCCGGGTTTTTATATGTTCAATTTAGCCGTTATGGCTGGACAGCATCACCATTTCATGTACTAAATTAATAATTCCTCGATTAATTTAGCCGTGCTTGGGTGGTGATCACTAAACATATGTACATATATGTTACTCATTAATTCTCACCTTTTCTAGATATTCTTCTGTTTAATTTTTAGAGAAACATTTGTTTTGCCATTATTACATGATTTTTGCATCAATTTGACTTGTATGGTGATTGTGATTGTCTGTGGAAGCACCAATACTAATTCTAGGGGCGATTACCTCCTTGATTTCATTACTACCTACAATTTACAGGCTATGAACAAGGGGCACGAACCTACCTTTTCTAATGTGATTAGGCAAAAGGTAATTGACCTGACTCTTGCTAGCACATTTGTCAGTTCCAGAATACTAAACTGGCACGTCTCAAGTGAGCCATCAATGTCTGACCATAGACATATAAGGTATAACCTGAGAGCTTCTGCAATATCCTCGGAAGCATTTAGGATTCCACGGCAGACTGACTGGGACGCTTATCGCACAGCTCTCAGTTTAGGAATCAGTCATATGGATACTAATCTCATTACTGAGGCAGATCTCGACCTTGTCTCTACCAATCTGCAGGAAACGATCACCGCAGCCTTCGAGAGCAGCTGCTCTGCGAAACCTCGAAGCACTAACCGAAAGGTTTCATGGTGGAACAATGATCTTTGCAAGCAAAGGAGAGAAGTCAGAAAATTATTTAATAGGGCTAAAGTCTCGGGCAACTGGGACCCCTACAAGAAAGCCCTTACCAATTACAATAAAGATTTGAGAAGATCCAAACGAAGGTCATGGAAAGCCTTCTGCGAAGAAATAGACAAACTTCCAGCCTCCACGAGGCTACACAAAGTTCTGTCTAAGGATCACTCTAATGGCATTGTCTCTCTCAAGACCTCTGAAGGGTCCTTTACGGAGAACACCAGGGATACCATGGAGCTATTAATGAGCACTCATTTCCCTGGCTCTCAGGTAATTAACCCTGGATTGGCCTTTGAACCTAACATTGAATCGGAGGTAGTACTTGCCCATCGGTCCTATAATAGGAACAAAGGCCTGGCAAACAGGATTTTCACTGCCGGTAAGATTAAGTGGGACATTGGCACCTTCAGTCTCTTCAAGGCTGCTGGAAAGGACCACATCTTCCCAGCTCTCCTTCAGAGAAGCTTGGAAGAGATCTTACCGGTCCTGCTACCACTTTTTCGGGGTAGCTTTGCGCTGGCCCACATTCCGAGGTGTTGGAGAGAGGCTGGGGTAGACTTTATCCCTAAATCGGGGAGAAGATCAAATAGAGAAGCAAAATCCTATCGACCCATCAGCCTCTCTTCCTTTCTTCTGAAAATAATGGAGAAAGTTTTAGACAGTCATATTAGAGAGGGTCTTACAGTGAGCCCACTTCACTGTCTGCAATTTGCCTACCGGCCAGGCAGATCTACAGAGACTACCATTCATGTGCTAGTGAGAGATATTGAGAAGTCCCTCAGGGCCAAGGAAATCTCTCTCTGCGCCTTTGCAGACATTGAGGGTGCGTTTGACAACGTTACCTTCGACGCGATCAATGAAGCAGCAGTAAAAAAAGGCATTCTTCGCCCCACTGCGAGATGGATCACGTCGCTTCTCAGCAGCAGATTGATAACTGCTGAGATGAATGGTGAATGGATTACGGTAATTGCTGCTAAAGGCTGTCCTCAAGGGGCGTTCTATCACCCCTCCTATAGTCAATCGTGATCGACGAACTTCTTGCCGACCTGAATAACCGTGGATTAAAACACAGGCCTATGCTGACGATATCGTCATAACGGTTAGCGGCGGTCATGATAGCACCATTTCAGACCTCATGCAAGCCGCTTTGTCACATGTGCATAGCTGTTGCCGTAGCAACAATCTGGGTATCAACCCACAAAGAACTGTCATCGTACCGTTTACTAATAGAACAAAGCTAAATTTAAAAGCTCCCTCTGTGGACGGCAAAGAAATAGGTTTCTCAAAGGAGGCTAAATATCTAGCCATAATCCTGGATCAAAAGCTCTCCTGGAAATCTCAAATTGTCGCCAATTCGTAGGAAAAACCTGGGGTCTTAAACCTAGGTTAAAGTTTTGGCTATATACTACGGTCGTAAGGCCCATGATCACATATGCATCCATCGCTTGGTGGGCTAAGACCAAACAAAAGGGTGCTATAATTAAGCTGGCCAGGGTGCAAAGACTGGCCTGTCTTGGTATCACAGGGGCACCTGTCCTACTGTGGCTATGGAGGCTCTACTGAACCTTCCTCCGCTACACCTGGTGGTGAAAAAAGAGGCTCTGGCAGGGGCACTGCGTCTACGGGAGCTATTCTCCTTTAAGCCAGGAGAACTGCTGGATCATTTATCGATCCTCAAGGAGCTGAACTTGGAGCCAATGATATCTTTGTCCGATACCATTCCTGCCACTCTTGACTTTGACAAACCGTTTACGACGATTATTCGAAGTAGGTCAGAGTGGCAACATGGCAGGCCTCTCTTTAGAGAAGGCACGGCCTTTTGGTACACAGATGGTTCCAAACCCGATAAAGGGGTAGGGCTGGGTGTTTATGGCCCAAGGAGCAAAATATCCATGGCTCTGGGCACTACCTCCACTGCTTTTCAGGCTGAGGTACTCGCCATCCAGGTGTGTGCTCAGACTTGTATTAAAAGAGCTCAAAATAGCTCTAACATTGTTATTTTCTCGGACAGTCAAGCTGCACTGCTGGCCATTAAATCGCACAGAGTGTCATCAAAGACTGTCCTGGATTGTCTTCAATCCCTGAAATTCCTCAGCAGGAACAATAGTTCACGCTGATGTGGATTCCGGGCCACGAAGGTCACATTGGTAATGAGATTGCCGATAGCCTGGCTAGAGCAGGCGCAAACTCATTACCTATTGGTCCGAAACCTTTCTGTAGCTTAGCAAGCTGCCACGTAAAAATGGCCTTAAAGAATTGGGTTGACCAGATGTTTCTTCAAAGCTGGTCTAGTACCCAGGGTGCTCGTCAAGCTAAAAGATTCATCCAAATCGATAAAGCTAAGGCGGGCAAACTTTTAAATCTCAAGAGGTGGGAGCTAAAAATAATAACAGAGCTCCTGACGGGCCACTGTTCGCTTAACTATCACCTAAACAAAATAGGACTGGTGGCCGACTCCGGCTGTCGATTCTGCGGGACAGCTCCCGAAACCGCGGAGCACTTGATGTGCGACTGTGAGACTACAGCGAGGGAAAGACTGAACCTTCTCCATCGTGATTTCCCTACTCCCAGGGAGATTTGGGACAGCAACCCTAAATCAGTTTTAGGCTACCTAAGAAGCCTTAACCTTGATGGTTTTTAAAGAAGGGGATGGCACAATAGACCAAACAAAATAGGTCGCAGTGCCCGCTAAAGCGCCCCTCAACAAGAATAATAATAATGGTGATTGCCAATTTCGAAAATGGTTTTTGGCATTTGTATATTTGTCCCGCTCTAAAGGCAATTTTCATTTTCTCTTTTCCTCTAATTGCCATCTATTAGTTTTTAAATAAATTTAAATATCTTTTTATTGGTGCAGAAATATGCATTTCTGGCATCACCATCGAATTCGCCATCGAATTTGATATTAAATTGACATCCCATAACATGAGTGTCAGTTGTTTTTTACATTAGATCGTCTTGGTAAGTTTCGCGAAGTCGCGAGTGTGTTTTTCGCGTTTTTATCAGGTGTTGATGTTATTATACAGGTAAGTCTAGTGCCAAAACACATTTTCCTTGTGTTTGTTGTTGTTTTTTTTTTTGAAAATCATTGTTAAATTCAGCTGCAATGATTTGTTTTGATAATATAATTCTTATTTTATAATTAAATTCATTTTTTTTTCTTTTCTAGGGAACTTTTATTTTATTTTAATTCAATTCTTGGAGTAATTCATTTCAGGTAAGTATAATCGGAAGGTTTTTCTTAATAAATTTTTAATGTGTTTTTCATTATAGGTTTGGGGCTGAACAGAGTGGAAAAACCATTTGTACGCCTATTCCAACACAAACACATCTGTCTCCGGTATCCAGCGCATTCCTAAAATTTTTGTAGCCGAGTTTTGCTCTTCCTTGAACGTCACCGAATGTTCTGTCAACTGTGACGAACGCAGCACCTCTTCAGCACTGGAAACCCATTTTCTCAACTTAAAACCCCCAGCTAGCCGCTATTAGACTAGAAAGTTTTTCAGACACCTTCAATGCCTCCTCTACAGAGTCAGCGCCTCCTATAAAGTCGCCAATATAACAAATTCCGCCTTAGCATTCCTGCTACTTCTGGGAATCTCTTCTCCTCGTCATTTGCTAGCTTCTGTAACACAAGCGTGGCTTGAACCGGCGCACTAATCGTACCATATATTACGGCTCGTAGCCGAAATATACATGGGTGTAGCAGGATCCCTCCTCCACAATATTTGTTGGTACCGATAATCCTCCTCATTGATCAGGATTTGCCTGAACATCTGTCTGATAACAGCCGTAAGTCCAATCTTATGTAGCCGGAACCTTACTAAAAGAGTAGTCAGCTCTGGTTGTATAACTGGTCCCTTCATTAGAATATCGTTTAACGAAATAAGACTTTCGTCCATTCACATTGAAGCGTCAAACACATCCCGTGTCTTAGTTGTTGTGCTCTCTAGCTTATGTAGATGATTACATTGTAGATGAACTAGAAAATTCTCTTGTATGTTATCGCGATCCTCTGTGGCTCCTGATTCTACCATATGCTCCAGTTGCTGATAGCCATCCATGAACTTGACATACGCCTTCTTCAATTCCGCATTTCTCTGAAACTTTCGTTCCATCGACATTAGCCTCGATTTTCTTGCAGTCGCTGAATCGCCCAACTTCTCTGCGTTATCTTTAGACGGATATGTCACAATGTAGCGTCCTTCATCGGTGGGTCGGTGTGTTTGTGCAAAATGAGTTTTAGCTTCACAATCTTCTGCCGTTCCGTTGTACTAAACTCCGCTTCTTCAACCTGCCAGAATCGTTCTAGCAAATCCTCAATGGCCACGTGACAACTTACTTCTCTTGTGGTTGATGGCAATGTCGACCTCCGATTACCCATCCGAATATTGTATTGCGAGCCCACAGGTGGCTACTTGAGCTCACCTCTAGTTGTCTGTCTTTCAAGCACTCAAAGAACATATCGGCTTCTATCAGGATATCTATCGGACCCGATTTAGGAAGTGGTTTGTTATATTAGGATTATATCTGTTTGTTATATAGTTCGTTATATAACACTTTTTATTGTTATATAATATCCTTTTGTTATATAGTTTGTTTGCTTCTTTTATTTATTTAATTTATTAATTCTTAAAGATGAAGTTAGTTACCTTTTTTGTTTTGTTGGGGTTTTTTTTTATCACTGGCTTAAATTTTCTTCTTTATTTAAATATCGAAATATTTCCTTAGTTTTATTTACTTTTACTTTTCTTTTATTTATTATTTATTTATATTTCTTTTTTTTTTACATCACTAATTATATTCTTTCTTTATCTTTATTAATTTTTTCTTTATTTACTTTGTATGACACAATTCACGAACACAAAATTTCTGTTCTTAAAAAGTTTCACAATTTATCTTCCGAACCAGCTCGTTAATTTTTCACTTACATATAGAGAGATTTACTTAATTTTATCTAAATTTATTTTTCCTTTATTTATTTTTCTTTTACATCACTTCTTATATCCTTTCTTTATCTTTATTAATTTTTTCTTTATTTACTTTGTATGACACAATTCACGAACACAAAATTTCTGTTCTTAAAAAGTTTCACAATTTATCTTCCGAACCAGCTCGTTAATTTTTCACTTACATATAGAGAGATTTACTTAATTTTATCTAAATTTATTTTTCCTTTATTTATTTTTCTTTTACATCACTTCTTATATCCTTTCTTTATCTTTATTAATTTTTTCTTTATTTACTTTGTAACTTCTTATATCCTTTCTTTATCTATACTTCTTATATCCTTTCTTTATCTTTATTAATTTTTTCTTTATTTACTCGGTATGACACAACTCACGAACACAAAATTTCTGTTCTTAAAAATTTTCACAATTTATCTTCCGAACCAGCTCGTTAATTTTTCACTTACATATAGAGAGATTTACTTAATTTTATCTAAATTTATTTTTCCTTTATTTATTTTTCTTTTACATCACTTCGCCCGCTCTCGCCCGTAGTTTATTATTAATATTTCCACCCGCCGGTGGTCACGGTTAAATCAACACTCAATTTTTTTTTTAAATTCTCGACGCGCCCGCCGCCGCTTGTGGATCGAGAAAAAAACTTAATTAAATAATCGCCACCCGCCGGTGACCGTGGTTAAGACAACACTTAACAAAATCAAATTTTCACCCGCCGGTGGTGGCATGGAAAAATTGTCCACCGGTTGGGAAAAACTCGCCCTTGAATTTGTTCCCACCTGCGCAACTTGCTTACCGCGCGTTTCTCACGCGGCGCATTGCAAGTTGCGCTTGATATTGTTGGATGGGTCAAATTACTTTCAAGAAAGTCAAAGTCAAGATCACTGTTTGCCAGAAAAGCTTGGGAAGGGTGCAAAGGTAATTGCGCACCTTGCAAATCTCACAAAATGCGCGCGGATTAGGTTACGTCTGGAACATTTGTTGAAGTGGAATTTTGTACGTTGAAGATTTGTCCGTTAAGGAATTTTGTACATTTGAAAATGGAAATTAGATAATTATTTTCCGTTTAGGATTTGTTGTTCGCAGGGAGCTCATATTGCATCAAACTCATTAACTGCGAATTTGATGTAAAAGGCTCCCTGTATGAAAGTATATGGGAATTTGTCTAAGGGCTCCGTTTTTCACCGAGAGAGACCCTTACAAATTCTGTATGTAACATTCCTTCCCCCCTGGAATAAGAGAATCGCTACGAAACGTAGTAAGTAGAGCGATTCTCTGTTTGGGTAGTTTGTGGTGAAGGTTTTGGGCTCGTCTCGCGAACTAGGGGGAGTTTATGGGATTGACGTAGCGCAGGTGAGATTTTTCTGGCGATCTCTTCAACCCTTTTGTATGAAGGTGGGTTGGTAGAGTGAGGCGTAGTGACGCATTATAAGGAGGCGTGGTGAATGGCGGTATGGCGGCCCGATTTTCCCTATGGTTATTGGGGTCCCAGGCCCTGGTTGTACTAATTGTATGGAAGAGGCCCTTGGTAATGTGTGGGATCTACTTAGAGGCCGCACCGCGTATCGTTACCTGTGAATAACTTTATGGTATTATCGGAGGTTATCGATGGTACTCCAAGGTTGATGGTGCTAAAGTTAGTTTCTTTTATTACCGGAAAGTATGGTAGGACTTAAATGGTGGCGTAGAGTTACGTTTTATTTTCGTAAAACGGTTTCAAGCGATTATTATGGACGGTGACCAATCTCCTATTTATTTTGATGGTAGTGTTTACAGCGCTTGGGACTGACACTACTGTATAGGGCCCGACCCAGATTTGGGATAATTTATGCTTCCGAGCTTCGTTACGTAGGAGGACTTTGTCCCCTACGTGGAGTGTGAGTGGGCGTACGTTCCCATCATAATATGCCTTGGAGCGGTTCTTGCTGGCAAGTAGGTTCTTGCGGGCTAGGGCATAGGACTTTTGCAACTTATATCGGAGTTGATGGTAATAACTCTCGTGGTTGTAAAGTGGCTCCGGGTTGCGTTTAAGGTTGGACGGGACGTCGGCAATGAAACCATATAGGCAGTCCATGGGGGTAAGTTTGGTCCCCTCGTGTACGCTATTATTGTACACGAACGCTGCCGTGCGCAGAAACTGGTCCCAATTGTTTGGGCTCTCATCTACTATGGTACGTAGGTACTCGATTAGAGGTCTATGAGCTCGTTCTAGCGCGCCGTTGGATTGTGGGTGGTAGGCTGAGGTCTGAAGTTTTTTAACTTTTAAGAGCCTACACACGCCCTTGAAGAGGTCACTCAGGAAATTTGATCCCTGGTCGGTGACTATTTGTTTGGGTATGCGATAGCGCGTGACGATTTCGTCGAAGAAAATTTGTGCTATCGTTTGGGCTTCCCCATTGGGAATGACATACCAGTCGACGAATTTTGTCAGGTTATCCTGGAAGGTTAGGATGTATTTATTTCCGGAATGGGTTTCTTCCAGGGGACCTACTACGTCTAAATAGACTTTTTCGAAGGGCTTTTCTGCTATGTCTGTAATAACCATGGGCATTCGGAATTGTCTAGAGGCCTTCATGGTTTGACATTTCTTGCACCTTCTTATGTAGCGAGTGATATCGCGGAACATGTGTCTCCACCAATATTTACGACGTACGCGATTATATGTCTTAACGACTCCCTGGTGTCCGCCGAAAGGGGAGTCGTGGTAGTCTTTCAGTATTGTAGTGATTTCTTCGGGACTTGTAATCACTTCAACTTTCCTTCGTAGCTCGCTGGAGCTATCCTTGGAGGCTTCGACGGGTTGGGGAATTTCCGTTCCCAAGTCTATTTCTTTAGGCCCTTCGTCGATATTGGGGGCTTCTGCAGTTGGAACGAGTTCGTCCTTTTCCTCATCCTGCATTTTTTGTGCCTGAGCCCTAGTGACCGCGTTGCATTGTTTCGGTCGTTCACTAGGAGGCAATGTATTCCCGTTTCTCTCGGGTGATATAGTTAGGGGTTCACCGGGTTGGTGAATTAGAGCTTCCACCGTGAAGGTATTGGGCTCTTCTGCTCTTTGGGGAATCCGGCTGAGAGCATCAGCATTCGTATTGTATTTACCCGGTTTATACTCAATTTGGTAATCGTATTCGGACAGTTTATGGTGAAACCTAACGAGTCGAGTTGTGGGGTCCTTGACGTTGAAAACTCCCTTGAGAGGTTTATGATCTGTATAGACCGTAAACTTTCGACCCATCAAATAACACCTGAAGTTTTTAACGGCCCATACTATGGCTAGCAGCTCCTTTTCGACGGTGGAGTAATTGCGCTCCGCCTTGTTTAGAGTGCGACTTGCATACGCTATGGGTTGGTCTTGGCCTACGATTCCTTGAGAGAGCACTGCTCCGAGTGCCTCACTGCTGGCGTCCGTTGTTAGATTGAACGGTTTTTCGAAATCAGGGTATATCAGCAGTGGTGGGGAGACTAAAGAACGCTTCACCGTTTGAAATGCTTCCTCGCATTTTGGCGTCCATGAAAATTTCACGCCCTTTCTTAGCAAATTGGTTAGGGGGCGTACGATCTTAGAAAATTCTGGGATGAATTTTCTATAGTAGTTGGCAAGGCCCAAGAAGGACTGGACTTGCCTGACGGTTCGTGGCGCCGGGAAGTTTTGGACACACTCCGTTTTTCTGGGGTCTGGTAGGGCTCCCTTTTCAGAACATACATGACCCAGATAGACTACTTCCTTTTTCAAAAATTGGCATTTCTCCGGTTGTAATTTGAGGTTGTTTTCCCTCAACCGGTCGAATATGCGTCGTAGTTTGGAATTATGGTCCTCAAGGTTCTTACCATAGATGACTATGTCATCTAGGTAGACGAAGCATTCGAGGTCTTGTAGACCAGTCAGGACATAATTCATTAGTCGCTGAAACGTAGCCGGGGCACCTTTTAACCCGAACGGCATACGTTTGAACTCATAATGGCCATAGTTCGTGCTAAAGGCCGTCTTGGGGCGATCCTGTGGTTCCACTAGTACCTGGTGGTAACCACTGGCCAAGTCGAGGGTAGAGAAGTATCTCGAGTGACCGAGCTGGTCTAGGATGTCCTCGATTCTTGGTAAGGGATACGCATCACCTATTGTCTTTTCATTAATTTTGCGGAAATCCACAACTACGCGCCATTTTTTCTCACCGTCGGGGCCCGGTTTTTTCGGTACCACGAGGAGGGGTGAGTTCCAAGGACTTTTGCTGGGTTGAACAATATCGTTGTCCAACATCTCTTTCAATTGGTCATTTATAACTTGCCTTTGCGTTTCGGGCAATCTATACATTTTTTGGTTAATAAATTGGTCGTAGACCATGGGGATCTCATGTCGTAGAGCTTCCGTGTAGGTTAGCTTGTCCCCTTTTAAATGGAATATGTCGGCATATTCGTAACAAAGATCCCGTATGGACCGCTTCTCGTCGGCCGTTAGAGGGTGGTCGAGGCTGAGTTCCTCGTCTAGCTGTTTGAAGCGCGCTTCACGCTCAAGGTCCGGATCCTCTTGGTCCGGGAATATGTATCGTAGATGACGGATGGAATCGATTTCCTTTTCATTCGTTCCCAACTTCACTTTTGCCCTTTTTCCCTGGGGTATACCTTGCGGGATTGCACCATTATTGGGCATACTTTGGAGTCTTGCGTTAGATGACGATGGGGTACTGGCGTTCCTGAGACCGTCTGGTTCAGAGCCTGTAAGATACTCACATACGTCATTAGCATTTGTTGGAGACTTAGGGTTGTTGTTAGAGGCTAGGTGAATAGTCGTGTAGTCTTTGATTGGGGCGAGCGTAAGGGATAGGCTCGTCAGGACTACTGGTTGGGTGTTAACGTTGATGAGACCAACATACACTGTTTTTGTTCCAGTTGGCAAGAGGGAATTGGCGAGGAATACTCCTTCGCTCGGCTCGTAAGATTCACAGAGCATTTCCTCCTCTAACCTTAGGGGAATGGGGACCACCATTTGAGACCGGCTTGGTAGGCGAATGGATTTCTCCAATGCCACGTTATATTTGCCTGAATTGGTCTCATAGTCGTTGGAGCTGCTTTCCAACCTTGAACCATCTAGAGATAGGCAGCTGGTATTCCTCTCTGAGGCTACCTGGGAGACACCACGGGGGTTTATCTCGGCTTCTACGAGTTGAGATTCCCTAGTTTGGGTTTGCTCCTGCTGCTCTCTAGTGTTTGACTTGGCGGACCCATTGCGTAATGGGATTGCAATTTCTACTGGGTTGATTTCCGTGCGAGGAAATCGCAGTGTTTGGTTTGGACCTTCGACGTTACAGTTTTTGGAAAGAAAGTCGTTTCCTAACAGACCATCGTTAGGGATTTCTTGTGTATTTTGCACAATTTGGAAGGTGCATGGGAGGGGGGCGTTTAGAATGATGTTCCCCTGACAGCTCCCTAATGTTTGTCCTTGGCCGTATGGCGTTTGTAGTGTGCATTTTTTAGTTGGATCTGGTAGGTTAGGATCCTTTAGTTTTTTATGTTTTAATATACTGACCTCAGCGCCGGTGTCCACTGCTAGGTCAGCTTTGCCGTTAAGGCTTATGTCTAGAGGAAGAGTGACGAGTGAAACACTTGGTTCGGGCGCATGAGGCCCCCCTTTAGTACTATTTTGAGGGTTTATTGTCGGGCCGGGGTTTCTTGGTCCGACTGCGGGGAGTTTCCCGCTTGTTGTGATTCCCAGCGCTGTCTTTGGTGACAGTCATCCACCGTGTGGCCACGTCTGTGGCAGAAATCACATCTACATCTAATATTGAACACCGACCTTGGGTTATTGGCTGTTTGTTGACGGCCATTAGGTTGGTTGGATCCATTATTCATGGGTCGGTTGGTTGGTTGTCGGTTAGCACCCTGGTTGGAGGGTTGTTGGTCGGGGTAGCGGTAATTACCCGTTTGCTGTGACCGCGGGTCTGGGTAACGATTGTTACCTTGGAACTGAGACCGTTGGTTGGAGTAGCGATTATTATTATTATTATTATTATATGAAGGCCCCTGGTTTTGGTAGCGATTATTATTATTATTATTAAACGACGGCCCCTGGCTCTGGTAACGATTGTTATTATATGAGGACCTTGTGGGTTCTATTGGTCGGGGGCAGTCCCTCGCGTCGTGCGAGTTGGACCGGCAGATTATGCAGAAGGGCGTGTTTTTACGTTTTAAACAGTCTGCATAAGTATGCCCTCTGTTTCTGCAGTAGCTACAAGTGATGTTTAAGGGTTTATTTTCATTATTTGGAACGGGGCTTAAAGTTGTTACTTGGTTGGCGCTTTGTAGTGGCGCCGGCGGTATTGTTTGTATTGTGTTTGCTGGGTTTGTGGGTGGGGCGTATGTTGTGTACATTACCTGTGGGCTTATCGGGCTTTGGAGTGTTGTTTGCGGCATGGTTGGTGCGGGCGGGGCGGTGTACTGAGTGTGTTGGTTTGGCGTATTTGTTAGGGTCATTTGGTAAATGTTTTCCGACTTAGGGATAGGGACTGTTTGTCCATAAGGGTTGTATGCCGGTTGAGGTACTGTCATTTGATAGGAGGCATACATAGAATTTTGTTGCAGCTTCTCCATATCTAGTGCCTTTTGGGTTAGGCTGTCAAGTGTATCCTCTCCCAGAGTTAGTAGGTACTGGCAGAGGTGGGGGTTGGTAACCCCACTCCGCAGAGCATTTTTTGCGAAATCTTGCAGTTGGGCCTTTACGGCCGGTGCTGCCATCGCACCATATTTAGTGGTGGCCGCCTCTTCGCATAGTGACAACTGCTGTTTGATCCTAGTGGTATAGGCCGTGAGCGGCTCTAAGGGGAACTGGCGTAATTGAATTAATCTATTAACCAGTTCTTGATATGTTTCTCTGGGAAGATAAGTCCTGTTTAGGAGGTTTTCTGCCTCCTCAAAAGTGGCAGGTTGGGAGGAGGCAATTAATTGATAGGCCTCTCCCCGAAGCCTAGTTGGATAAATTTGAATGAAGGCGGCCTTTTCTTGTTCTGTCAGGCACTGTAGTACCCGACGGCAACAGCCTAGGAACATTTGTAGTTCAGTTGCCATCGTTGGGTTTTGGCCGCCAGAGAATAAAGGGACTAGTTGGGCCGTTAATTTGGCGACTTTAATATATTCGTCGGCCATGGCTGTAGGAAATTCTTTTTGTAGTAAAGATTTGACAAGACGACTGTCTTGAAAGGTCGCCTCCTCTTCCTCTAGGAGGGACAAGGATCGGGTTGAGAGATCGACCCAATCCGCGAGTAGATCTATGGGCGCGTAATCGGGTTCGGGCGGTTCAGTGTTACTGTTTTCACAATGGTCCCTATCCTCTATGCTAACCTTATCTACTACTTCAAGGGGGCGTGGGAGACTATTTTTGAAATTGAGGAGGTCCTGTTTAAATTTTAGGGCCTCCTCTTTGAATGCTTCGACTTTAGCCTTTCTTTCTAGGCTGGCCCTTTGGATTTGTTTATCCACGGCCTCAAAATGTACTATATTAAATTTTCCTGTCTCCTGCGCCCGCTTAAGTATGTATTCTAATCTTGATGTTAAACCTACTTGTTTCTCTCCTTCTCCTAAGATGGTTCCACTTCGGAGACGTCTGGGGGATGTTTGGGGTGTTTCTGATGGGGTGGTTGTTGATTGCTGTGTTGATATTGGTGTCGAGGTGATCCCTCGTTGGGTCACCTGGCAGGACGCTGGAGTGTCGGTGGCTCCTGATGAAGTAGAGGGGCCTGGTGTGGTTAAGTCCCTGGCTGGTGTTTGGTGGTCCCTCGGTGGGGGAGTCTCGTGTTTGTTGTTGTCCCCTTGTTGGCCCTCGGACATAGGGCGTCTCCTGGGCAGGGATGAAGCCCACTAAAAGTCCCGCGATGCTATACAATGGGGGGTGAGCGCGTGCTCGCCTGGAGCAGAGGCACCGTGGTTGTACACCCCCGAGCGAGGATTCGTGGAGGATCTGGGATATTTTATGCGCTGCAGTGGCAGACGCTAACACTGCCCCCAAGTCAGGCTCAGCCTTGGGTTGGAGGTCAAGGAGCCTAGACCAGCAGTATTAACGTTTTTACTATTTGCGCACCCAGATCCTACCGGCTGCGCCAATTGTTATATTAGGATTATATCTGTTTGTTATATAGTTCGTTATATAACACTTTTTATTGTTATATAATATCCTTTTGTTATATAGTTTGTTTGCTTCTTTTATTTATTTAATTTATATTAATTCTTAAAGATGAAGTTAGTTACCTTTTTTGTTTTGTTGGGGTTTTTTTTTTTATCACTGGCTTAAATTTTCTTCTTTATTTAAATATCGAAATATTTCCTTAGTTTTATTTACTTTTACTTTTCTTTTATTTATTATTTATTTATATTTCTTTTTTTTTTTACATCACTAATTATATTCTTTCTTTATCTTTATTAATTTTTTCTTTATTTACTTTGTATGACACAATTCACGAGCACAAAATTTCTGTTCTTAAAAAGTTTCACAATTTATCTTCCGAACCAGCTCGTTAATTTTTCACTTACATATAGAGAGATTTACTTAATTTTATCTAAATTTATTTTTCCTTTATTTATTTTTCTTTTACATCACTTCTTATATCCTTTCTTTATCTTTATTAATTTTTTCTTTATTTACTTTGTAACTTCTTATATCCTTTCTTTATCTATACTTCTTATATCCTTTCTTTATCTTTATTAATTTTTTCTTTATTTACTCGGTATGACACAACTCACGAACACAAAATTTCTGTTCTTAAAAATTTTCACAATTTATCTTCCGAACCAGCTCGTTAATTTTTGCTTACATATAGAGAGATTTACTTAACTTTATTTAAATTTATCTTTCCTTTATTTATTTTTCTTCTACATCACTTCTTATATCCTTTCTTTATCTTTATTAATTTTTTCTTTATTTACTTTGTATGACACAATTCACGAACACAAAATTTCTGTTCTTAAAAATTTTCACAATTTATCTTCCGAACCAGCTCGTTAATTTTTGCTTACATATAGAGAGATTTACTTAACTTTATTTAAATTTATCTTTCCTTTATTTATTTTTCTTCTACATCACTTCTTATATCCTTTCTTTATCTATACTTCTTATATCCTTTCTTTATCTTTATTAATTTTTTCTTTATTTACTCGGTATGACACAACTCACGAACACAAAATTTCTGTTCTTAAAAATTTTCACAATTTATCTTCCGAACCAGCTCGTTAATTTTTGCTTACATATAGAGAGATTTACTTAACTTTATTTAAATTTATCTTTCCTTTATTTATTTTTCTTCTACATCACTTCTTATATCCTTTCTTTATCTATACTTCTTATATCCTTTCTTTATCTTTATTAATTTTTTCTTTATTTACTCGGTATGACACAACTCACGAACACAAAATTTCTGTTCTTAAAAATTTTCACAATTTATCTTCCGAACCAGCTCGTTAATTTTTCACTTACATATAGAGAGATTTACTTAATTTTATCTAAATTTATTTTTCCTTTATTTATTTTTCTTTTACATCACTTCGCCCGCTCGCGCCCGTAGTTTATTATTAATATTTCCACCCAATTGTTATATAATTTTTTAAGATAACTTCTGTTATTTAATTTTAACGACGATCCTTTTTTTTAACGTAATACCAATGTAGGTATTTATGTGTGACTATAATCCATAATAATTTTTTTTTGTTTTACCTTAAGTTTGTTGTATCTTTGTTGACTTATATATTTCCTCGGAGATATGCGAGGAAAAATGAAACTTTCCTTCCGTTAAAAAAAAAACAACCACAAAATAATATATATAATTTCGATTTCTATTAAATAACTCAAGATAAAAATTCGCTCTTCCCTTTTTTTTACAATAATTTATAATTTCACCACAAAACAATATTTATACTTTCGATTTCTATTAATTAACTCAAGATAAAAATTCGCTCTTCCTTTTTTTTTACAATAATTTATAATTTTACCACTGTTCTGGTTTTTTAAAACTTCCACAAAACAATATTTATACTTTCGATTTCTATTAACTAACTCAAAATAAAAATTCGCTCTTCCTTTTTTTTTACAATAATTTATAATTTCACCACTGTTCTGGTTTTTTTTAAAACTTCCACAAAACAATATTTATACTTTCGATTTCTATTAATTAACTCAAGATAAAAATTTGCTCTTCCTTTTTTTTTTACAATAATTTATAATTTCACCACTGTTCTGGTTTTTTAAAACATCCACAAAATAATATTTATACTTTCGATTTCTTTTAATTAACTCAAGATAAAAATTCGCTCTTCCTCTTTTTTTTACAATAATTTATAATTTCACCACTGTTCTGGTTTTTGTTAAAACATCCACAAAACAATATTCATACTTTCGATTTCTATTAATTAACTCAAGATAAAAATTCGCTCTTCCTCTTTTTTTTACAATAATTTATAATTTCACCACTGTTCTGGTTTTTTTTAAAACATCCACAAAACAATATTTATACTTTCGATTTCTATTAATTAACTCAAGATAAAAATTCGCTCTTCCTCTTTTTTTTTACAATAATTTATAATTTCACCACTGTTCTGGTTTTTGTTAAAACATCTACAAAACAATATTCATACTTTCGATTTCTATTAATTAACTTAAGATAAAAATTATTTTTAATTAAAGAATTTCCAAACTCTAAAACACCGCTAAACGAAGCCCGGTTTTTCGCCCGCTAGCGATTACGGTTAAAACAACACTCAATTTTTTTTTTAAATTCTCGACGCGCCCGCCGCCGCTTGTGGATCGAGAAAAAAACTTAATTAAATAATCGCCACCCGCCGGTGACCGTGGTTAAGACAACACTTAACAAAATCAAATTTTCACCCGCCGGTGGTGGCATGGAAAAATTGTCCACCGGTTGGGAAAAACTCGCCCTTGAATTTGTTCCCACCTGCGCAACTTGCTTACCGCGCGTTTCTCACGCGGCGCATTGCAAGTTGCGCTTGATATTGTTGGGTGGGTCAAATTACTTTCAAGAAAGTCAAAGTCAAGATCACTGTTTGCCAGAAAAGCTTGGGAAGGGTGCAAAGGTAATTGCGCACCTTGCAAATCTCACAAAATGCGCGCGGATTAGGTTACGTCTGGAACATTTGTTGAAGTGGAATTTTGTACGTTGAAGATTTGTCCGTTAAGGAATTTTGTACATTTGAAAATGGAAATTAGATAATTATTTTCCGTTTAGGATTTGTTGTTCGCAGGGAGCTCATATTGCATCAAACTCATTAACTGCGAATTTGATGTAAAAGGCTCCCTGTATGAAAGTATATGGGAATTTGTCTAAGGGCTCCGTTTTTCACCGAGAGAGACCCTTACAAATTCTGTATGTAACAGGTTCAATATCATAGTTTGGCATCGGATAGGTGATTTTACTGAGAATGAGCGCTTGAACTTGAATTCTTTCTGCCGTCAGCCGAGATTTAAGAATTAGTCCAACAGTTCCTCTGGCTCGTTTCTCTCTAGTCGTGTCGATACCCCGTAGCGCTACTATTGAATTGCTTCTAGGCAGACTTAAACGCTGCATGCATGCCTTCGTAATCAATGTCGCTTGCGAGCCGGAATCTAACAGTGCTCGACAAATTTGCATATTTTTGCTGGTATCAGGCACCAAAAGAGAGACCGAAGGTAAAAAACCTTGACCTTGAGGAATTGTAGAATGTAACCTCTGGAACGATCCCGGATTCGCACTTACAACCCTTGGCTCTTGTTGAAACAAAAGCGTGTTGTGACGACACTTGCAAATTTGACACCCACTGGACTTGCATTGCCGCGCGACATGCTTTGTTCACAACCACAAAGAGAAGCCACCAATCCTACTGATGTACTGGCTGTACTATAGAGCTTTAAGGGCGTCCGCTATACAGCATGCCATTGTGAGAAGCTTCTTTAAACATTGGTTGCCCCATAATTGATCGGATGTGGGCTTCAATCTTAAATTTTGCTTTGTCATACCTCTCAATTGAACTCTTCTCCGATCTTCCTGATATGGTAGACACTTCCACATGAAGTGTACAGCACACTGACCAGCGTTGCCAACTCTAACCTCGAGAGACCACTAGATTCGAATCATTTGAACTCTTCTCCGATCTTCCTGATATGGTGGACACTTCCATATGAAGTGTACAGCACACTTACCAGCGTTGCCAGCTCTAACCTAGAGAGACCACTAGATTCGACTTTCAAAACCACCAGAAAACCACTAAAATATTTTCCTCTTCTCCAAAAGTAGCTAGATATTCCACTAAATCTAAAATTAATATTTCAAAGGCGTTATTTAAGCGGAGGTAATCAAACTAATTAAAAAAAAGACTCCACAAAATATTATAAAATATCAATATTTTAATCATAGAGTCAGCGTTATTGTTTTTCCCAATTATCATTATACCTTTATCGCCTTAACTACGCAAGTTCGAACAAAACAGTTTTGAAATTACTTGAAAATGACTTCAGTTCGTATACAATTTCCACATATTCAACTGAGGAAAAAACAGTCCTCAGTTTTCCCAACTGGACTCGAACTAAACTTTAAAGTAAAAGCTCCCTCAAAAAAGAGTAATCAACTGGAATAATGAAATGCCTTTTCAGTGAGCTGTTGCATTTCTACCGTCTAGTGAAAAGCTAAGAACAATTTCAAGCATGAACTGAACATGAACTGGACTTAAGCCGGTGAAGCCACTTATGTGGATTGAAATAAACATTATTGAACAGAGTAGGTAAAGCCGGGGCATTATCATTCACTCTAAAGGCCACCATAAACGGTCAAATTGGATGTACATCCAGATTTTCATCAAACCCATAAGCCCAACGTATTTTGATCGGCCGACCGGCCCACAATCGATAGTTTTGGTTGTACATCCGCACTTCGATGTGCATCCAATTTGACCGTGTATGGGGGGCTTAAGGGTATACACGGGTCTAATAACACATCTTGTCGAATTTACATACTAAGGAGTAAGAAAGTTTCACTAAGGTGGGGTCTTTATCTAGCGCACGACAGACCTCCTTGTTATCCCTGGTAGTCTGGCACTGCAGGATTCACCTACATATAATAGGACAAGAATATCTTCCGTTAACCCTGACGGTTCTTTCTGACTCATACAACATCAAGAGTTCAAACTTGAAGTTCATCGCCTCGCCACCTCCTCACGCACCCCTAAACTTGCTTTACCTATCCTACCTTTTTCTATTCTTCAAACTAAGCTTACTACTCGACATTGTACCATCACATGTACGACGTTAATGTTGTTGTCGCTGTCTGATTGTGACTTCGTGTTACAACCATAAGCGAGCGGAAAAAAAGTCAATAAATTATATTGAAGTTAATCTTTTTTTCCGATTTGTATTCGTGCAAGTATTCGTTTCTGCTACTAATCCGGTCAGGTTGCGGATATTTCTAAGTTGTTCCGATAGAGGCTGGGAAAAACCACGGTCGTATATACAGGTCTGACTTCTCGTTGCCCAAAGCCGTGACTGATACGCGTATCCCTATTGGAGCTTCTTTATTTAGACCGCAGATGGCGTGTTTGTCGGCAAGGAATTTTCAATATGGTATGAAGTATTTTGTTATTTTTTTTTTAAGGATTGAACCAAGTACTTTTAATGCTTATGACACACATGAGGTATCGATGCCAAGGTATCGATACCAGGATATGGCGAATACCGTGGTATTGAGGTGCCCGTGACACACATGAACGAGGGTATAATTTGACGTTTGTAAACAGTTGGAAAATTTGTCAGATCAAAGCGAATTTTGTTAAATTTAAAGTTTTAAGTTAAGAGACATATTGAATTTGATATGGAAGTGGAACATTTAATTGCTGTATTCCTTGCAAAACAAGAAGAAATCAAATTGGGTCTGAGGCGAATTCAAGATTTGGAACGAAAAACAAAAAAGATGAGATATCTTGTTATCAGATCCTGGTTGAGGTGCAAAATTTTCAAGAGGATGTGCTTGATTAGTTTACAGCCTCGCAACAAAAGAAGAAAGTTTTGGTCCAAGGTTTGTTTAAAAACAATAAACAAATAGACCGTCAGCTAGTGACAGATTTAGGTGCATGAGAAAATGCCCTGAGCTCCCTGTCCTTAAAATTGGAGAGCGTCGTTGTTACAAATAAGACCTTCCCAGCGACGGCAGCATCTGATGACGTTCTGCAGGTTGAGGAGCAGCCTCTGTCTTCACCCGTCAATTCAATTGCACCTATTATTAAGGTGCATCGTAAAAGTCGCAGGAAAAATCGAAATCGCCAAGCCATCATTGGTGACGGTGTCACCCCGAGTTCCTTGCCCCGCGTTCCAGGGATAGAATCGATCTCTAGGCCGGTCTCGGTATCAACCTCTTCGACCTTAATAGTGGCCAACCCCCCGGTCACTGAAGCTACAGTTCCCCTAGAACCGTGCACCCCTCTGATTACGATACCGGGACCTTTAGATATCTTTATATCACGATTCTCTCCTGAAGCTACGATGGAGTCTGTCTGTGAATATTTAAGGAAGAAATCTATAGACCCTGGAACTGCTTCATGCTGAAAAGTCAGCAAGGCTCCCAAGCCTGCTGCTTCTTTCGTTTTGTCTGCACCTCCCGTTATTGCCGAGACTCTTTTAGATCCTGGTTTCTGGCCTGCTGGTGCCCTTAACAAGCTCTTTGTTCCCCGTAACCGTACTCGAGCACATCACTTAAACGTTTCCATTCCGAGAACACCAAGGATGTCAAAAAACTTGAGACCCTTTCCCTCTACTACCAAAACGTGAGGGGGACAAGGTCAAAAACTAACGACATCCTTCAGGCATCGATGGCTAGCGGGTTCGATGTCATAGCGTTCACGGAAACCTGGCTTCACGAAGACATTCTTAATGCTGAACTCTTCGATTCCTCCTACCAAGTCTTTCGGAGGGACCGTCACACTGACTCGGAAGCTCGCGGGGGTGGCGTACTTCTTGCATGCCGCAGCCACCTTAATTGTAACCCAATTTCGCTTCCTAGTTTCTCTAACCAGTTGGACATTGAGCTTGTCGCTCTCAAGATTTCTTTTTCAAAATCAAATCTCTTCCTGTTGTGCTGTTATATCCCACCAGATATAATAAGCACACTTGACGATGGAGGTATAAACCTCTATGATATTCTCATCTACTGTGTTGATTATAGCCTGAATATGATGAACACTGGTGATGAATTACTTCTTCTTGGCGACTTCAATTTACCCAATATTCAGTGGGTATTTGATGAATCTGACGATAATTACCTCCCCGAAGGCAATTTTAATTCTAAGGAATCCTATTTTCTCAATTCCTTATTCTCACTTGGCCTTAATCAAATGAGTGGTGTGACTAATGTGTTAGGGAGGCTGTTGGATCTTGTATTCTTTACTGACTCAGGAAACATGATTGTTGAACCCAGTCCAATAGTCATGACGTCCGTTGACAATTACCACCCTCCTCTCTCGCTCAATTACTGCTTGAACTCAAAGAACAATCCTTGTCCGGAGGCGGTAACCCATTCCTTCAACTTTAAGAAGGCTAACTTTAATGAACTCTCATCTAAGCTTGCCTTGATTGATTTCAACAGCTTACTTTCCGCAAATGAGTTGGATGTCGATGTGGCACCGTACTATATGAAGCTATTGCTTCATGTGTACCTTTTAAGCCCCAAAAATTGCGCAGTTCTACTCCACCTTGGTACAATAATGAGCTGAAGCATTTAAGGAATCAGAAAAATTGACTCTGGGAGACCTATTTAAAAAGGAAGGATTCTCCGAGTCTTATTACATTTACTGATTGCTATAACAGATTTCGTTTACTCTGTTCTGCTCTGTATGGTGAATATCTCAGCAGCATGAGGGACCAGGTTTATACTGATCCTAGAAACTTCTTTAAATTTGTCAACTCCAAGAAAAAAGTTGATAACTACCCAAATACTATGCAGCACACTAACTGGTCAAGTAGTGAGTCTTCCTCGATTTGCAACATGTTTGCTTCATTCCTTCATCAATCTTTCACCCCTTCTAACTTTCAGCCTAATGACAATAATTTTCGTCACATAACTCTACACCGAGAGGCTACTAGTTTATCTCTCTCAATTTCCTTTGCCGATATCATGAAACATATTGATGAACTCCCATACGATTTCACTTCCGGCCCTGAAGGTATCCCACCTGCTGTCCTTAAATCCAGTGTAATTTATTTCCGTTAATTATAACAAACATCTTATCACTTATTTTCTCCTAAATTCGAAGAAAATTTTTTTGTTTGCATAAAAAAGGTTTTCTATTTCTGGAGAAAAATGGTGCCATTCAGCATCGTCAATCAGCAGTCCATTACTATATGTCAGTGGTTCACACAAATAAGGTTTCGTATTTGTGGAGAAAAATGGTGCCATTCCTTTATGTCAGTGGAACAGCAACAGCATTGAGCTCGCAGAATGAAAGAACGAAAAGAACGAAAAAAAGAGAAAGCTATGTGATTCAGCCTTTAACAAAAGAGCTGAAGAGAACGGAGCTATAACGAAAGCATCATAAAAAAGTAGAACTTAAATAGGTGGTAAATGCTAGTGAATTTGGTCAAAACTCATCCTGCTCTGACACCAAATAATGGTGATAAATATGACCTCCCATGTTTTATTGGAAGTAAAATCCTTTAATTGCTGTAATAAGATTTTGCGATTTCTGAATTATTTTAATTACACTGCGTTACAAATGAAAAAAAAAATTGAGTACCCTCTTAACTGCTAGCTGGAATAAATAGGTAATGAGTCATAGATTAAATGTTCCAAACATATGTGGTATCCATCACGTCTAGTTTTCGAGGTAGGTGGTCTAGTTACGAAGTACGGATTTTATTAGATTTCTTTTAAATAGTTCATTTGTTAGGGGTTTTGACCTCTAACTAAATGTTAACTCACGAAATTTTTTTTAAAAAAATAGTTTTTAGTGAGTAAAATATGTTAAAAAAAAGTTTCGTAAAATTGGTTGTACGCTACCCCTAAAAAAACCCCCTAAAAACAGAAAATTCTGTTTTTGGCTAATATCTCCTAAACGGCAGGTCCTACCACAAAATATTATTTACAAAGTTTGTAGATCATGCGATTATCTACAAAAAATGGTATTATGCATTTTCCCGTACGAATGACCGTTCATGAGATATCGCCATTTTAAAGATTTGAGATACTCATGTCCCCCTAATTCGCAACTTGTATAGGTAATCAGATGTTCGCTATATCCTCTGTTGGAGAACGTTGCTAATATTTTCAGGGGTGATTCCTGGTTAGTTTTGGAGAAAAAAATTGTTCTAGAGAGGGGGCTATCCCCACTATCCACTAAGATACAGGGTGTTTACGAAAACAAAAAAATTTATTTTTTTAATATTTATTTAAACTTGAATAACTCCTAGACTAAGTATCGTAGAGCAACAGAAGCTTGAGTGACTCCGTTTAAAAGATATGCAATTAAAAACTGTGATCAAAATCGCAATATTTTTCGTTTTTTTTTAGAAAAATTCCAATATTTTAGCATTTTGGTCATATTTTGAACATAAATATCGTGTAAACGGAGTCACTCAAGATTCTGTTCTTAATATCATATAAAAGAATGCACAATTACCTAAAAGACGAACCCAATTACGTTGCTCTACGATACTTAGTCTAGGAGTTATTCAAGTTTAAGTAAATATTAAAAAAATAAATTTTTTTCTTTCGTAAACACCCTGTATCTTAGTGGATAGTGGGGTTAGCCTCCTCTCTAGAACAATTTTTTTCTCCAAAACTAACCAGGAATCACCCCTGAAAATATTAGCCACGTGGTCCAAAAGAGGATATAGCGAACATCTGATTACCTATACAAGTTGCGAATTAGGGGGACATAAGTATCTCAAATCTTTAAAACGGCGATATCTCATGAACGGTCATTCATACGGGAAAATGCATAATACCATTTTTTGTAGATAATCGCATGATCTACAAACTTTGTAAATAATATTTTGTGGTAGGGCCTGCCGTTTAGGAGATATTAGCCAAAAACAGAATTTTCTGTTTTTAGGGGGTTATTTTAGGGGTAGCGTACAACCAATTTTACGAAACTTTTTTTTAACATATTTTACTCACTAAAAACTATTTTTTTAAAAAAAATTTCGTGAGTTAACATTTAGTTAGAGGTCAAAACCCCTAACAAATGAACTATTTAAAAGAAATCTAATAAAATCCATACTTCGTAACTAGACCACCTACCTCGAAAACTAGACGTGATGGATACCACATATGTTTGGAACATTTAATCTATGACTCATTACCTATTTATTCCAGCTAGCAGTTAAGAGGGTACCAAAATCGTGTAACGCAGTGTTATCATTGTATAATTTATCCAACAACTACATCAAGAGAATGTTATTACAATTTGGCTCAACAGATACCAAGGATATTCATGGTAACTAATGATAGAGCTTGATACTCATAATTGTTCGCAATTAAAATTTCGCCTATTTCCAAGAAAAGTAAATAAAGGTAATTTATCCAGAGATAATAGCGGCATAGATACTTAACCAGAGTAAACGGAAAATTTCACCCATCCTCAGAATGAATACTGTTCCATTTTCACGTTCAACTAAATGCGAAAATTAATCGCTCACCTTGATAGACCGAAGGCACTGAATTAGAATTTCAAAACATGAATTTTTTGATCCAAGGTAGATAGAAAATTATGCAGAATGTTGAGAGAGTGGAGAAAGATTGGCGTAGCTGAATCCTTCTTCGTTTTTTAAATGTTGCAGAATACAGAAAATACTGCACAGTTTTTCGTTTACATTTTCGAGTGTTAAGCCTTTATAGTTCATTCAAAATATTCAGAAATAATTACCAGTATATTTTGTTATCTTATATATTAATAGGCAAACAAAAAGTTTGTACACGCTAAGGCTTTTTTGTTCGTGGACCGATTTCGTTTAAATTTTCAGAAAATGTTCTTTTTATGGCATCTTATATATTAATAGGCAAACAAAAAGTTTGTACACGCTAAGGCTTTTTTGTTCGTGAACCGATTTCGTTTAAATTTTCAGAAAATGTTCTTTTAATGGCATAGTTTTGTAATAAGGAATTTCAACAAAATCGATTCACGAATAAAAAAGTTATAGCGATTTTAATTTTTCGGATTTTAAAAAGCCGTTGGAAAGTTTGAATTTTTTGTGAGCATCAACGTAGAGCTGAGTAGCCTACGATTGACACAAATGCCGTTTCAGTGAAGCGAATGAGAAACAGAGAAAAACAAGCGTTTGTGTGTATTTTTGGCGGCATAACTGACATAAAAAAACTCGGCCACTTTGTGCGTGCATTTTTTTATACTCTTTTGTGTATAGTATTATTGAGTTGTATTGTGTAAGGGGCTGCCGTTCGTTTTTTGGCGAATGCCTTTAGAGATTTTAATTGATTCATTGCACCTTAAGAAATTTTGACTGATTCTTTTAAATGTGCTTTGAATGTTATTCCGGTTAATTTTGATTCGTTTTCGTGTGGTTCTTTTAATATGAGTTGTCATTTTTGTCGTGCCAAACATTTTCTGACTGAAGTAACTTTACGTAATACTGAGGCATTTTCTTTGTGTTGTCATAAAGGCAAAGTTAATCTACATCCACTTTCTCAAAATTACTTTTTCAATAATTTTTTTGAAGGATTAACTTCGAATGAAAGTGGTATTAAAAGTCGTTCTAAAATTTTTTTTGCAAATATTCGTTCGTATAATGCTGCCTTTGCAATGATTAGCTCTGAGTGTAATTTGTCAAATGACACTGTAAATGGCATTTATCATTTTACCACATAGCCAAGCAAGACGTCATGGATGCGATCAAAAAAATCCTGGGAAATTTTAGATGCTCTGGAGCGACAATGGAAATGTTTCATAGTAATTAAAAATTCGCCATTGCCATTGCCAATTGAATTTAAATTCGAACAAATCGAGAATTTTATATATTTATTGGTTTTGTGACCGAATTTCGGTAACGGGGATCCCAACTAGTAGTTTTGTAATAAGGAATTTCAACGAAATTGATTCACGAATAAAAAAGTTATAGCGATTTTAATTTTTCGGATTTTAAAAAGCCGTTGGAAAATTTGAATTTTTTGTGAGCATCAACGTAGAGCTGAGTAGCCTACGATTGACACAAATGCCGTTTCAGTGAAGCGAATGAGAAACAGAGAAAAACAAGCGTTTGTGTGGATTTTTGGCGGCATAACTGACATAAAAAAACTCGGTCACTTTGTGCGTGCATTTTTTAATACGCTTTTATTAGCTTCACTTGTAACTATGTAATAAAATCTTGTAAGTTAAATTTGACCCACTTCCCGGTTTCCGATTGAGCTGAAATTTTGCACACACGTTTAGTTTGGATGACAATGCAATCTGACTATTTTGTAAAAAAATCAAGATGACGGGTCCAGGATGGCGGCTGAATTTTGCAACTGTGTTCGCCGACCCCCCGACATGGGTATCAAATGGATGGGTATGCCAAATACAATACTATTAGCTGTGTAGCGTAATTCTAAATTCAAAATGGATATGTGTTAAATAGCTGCACTTGTAACTATGCAATAAAATCTTGTAAGTTAAATTTAACCCACTTCCCGGTTTCCGATTGAGCTGAAATTTTGCACACATGTTTAGTTTGGATGACAATGTAATCTGACTATTTTGTAAAAAAATCAAGATGACGGGTCCAGGATGGCGGCTGAATTTTGCAATTGCGTTCGCCGACCCCCCGACATGGGTATCAAATGGATGGGTATGCCAACTACAATACAATTAGCTGCGTAGCGTAATTCTAAATTCAAAATAGCGGCCAACACAAAAAATAGCGGAATGGCGATTACCTTTTTCTTTAAAACCCACTCGGTTTGGGTATCAAATGAAAGTGTATGAAGGAGTCTGATGATTGCGCCAAGTAGCATAAAGAGCTAGAGTTCATTAAATGATGTAGACTATGAGGTCCCACCGAAGCCAAGGTGGCAAAAGTGCTGACTGATACACCATTTTAAATCTAAGATGGTGGTGACAAGAAAATGGTAGAAACCATATAATAGACTAAAAAGTAGAAAATAAAATATATAGTTTAAAAAAACCAAAAAATACCCTTTTAATTTAAAATTAGCTAAAAAGTAAAAAATAATTTTTAATGTAAAATTTGTATTGCTCCAGCCAGTATATGGGAACAACCTACGTTTCGAAATGTAAAAAAGCGTGGGGCGCTAACGAAAAGTTCCAATGTTAATAAAATAAGGAAATAGCTAAGGAGCCCCACGCTTTTTTACATTTCGAAACGTACATAGGTTGTTCCCATATACTGACTGGAGCAATACAAATTTTACATTAAAAATTATTTTTTACTTTTTAGCTAATTTTAAATTAAAAGCGCATTTTTGGGTTTTTTTAAACTATATATTTTTTATACTCTTTTGCGTATAGTATTTGAGTTGTATGGTGTAAGGGGCGGCCGTTCGTTTTTTGGCGAATGCCTTTAGAAATTTTAATTAATTCATTTAAGTGTGTTTTGAATGTTATTCTGCGTAATTTTTATTCGTTTTCGTATGGTTCTCGGAATCTGAGTTGTATTTTTGTCATTCCAAACAGTTAACTGCGAATTTTGAGTGCAATTTATCGGTGAGTACTTACGTTTTTTCCGCGTTTTCTTTTCAAAATGCCAAGACAACGACGGGGACACTCGAATGTCGATTTTAGATCGCTTCGCGAAAATACTAGAAGTCGCGTTAGAAATTTACGTAGTGTTAATGAAATGAATGTTGCAAATAATGAATTGAATAGTGGTGTGAATGAAATGAATGTTGAGGCATTTCATAATGAGATGTTTGTTGATGGTGTTGCACCTTTAGAAATTTTGACTGATTCTTTTAAATTTGCTTTGAATGTTATTCCGGTTAATTTTGATTCGTTTTCGTGTGGTTCTTTTATTATGAGTTGTCATTTTTGTCGTGCCAAACATTTTCTGACTGAAGTAACATTACGTAATACTGAGGCATTTTCTTTGTGTTGTCATAAAGGCAAAGTTAATCTACCTCCACTTTCTCAAAATCACTTTTTCAATAATTTGTTTGAAGGATTAACTTCGAATGAAAGTGGTATTAAAAATCGTTCTAAATTTTTTTTTGCAAATATTCGTTCATATAATGTTGCCTTTGCAATGATTAGCTCTGAGTGTAATTTGTCAAATGACACTGTAAATGTCATTTATCATTTTACCACATAGCCAAGCAAGACGTCATGGATGCGATTAAAAAAATCCTGGGAAATTTTAGATGCTCTGGAGCGACAATGGAAATGTTGCGAATAATTTTTTTTTAAATAAAAATATTTAAATTGAATTTAAAATCGAACAAATCGTGAATTTTATATATTTATTGTTTTTGTGACCGAATTTCGGTAACGGGCATCCCAACTAGTCTTATATATTAATAGGCAAACAAAAAGTTTGTACACGCTAAGGCTTTTTTGTTCGTGGACCGATTTCGTTTAAATTTTCAGAAAATGTTCTTTTTATGGCATAGTTTTGTAATAAGGAATTTCAACGAAATCGATTCACGAATAAAAAAGTTATAGCGATTTTAATTTTTCGAATTTTAAAAAGCCGTTGGAAAATTTGAATTTTTTGTGAGCATCAACGTAGAGCTGAGTAGCCTACGATTGACACAAATGCCGTTTCAGTGAAGCGAATGAGAAACAGAGAAAAACAAGCGTTTGTGTAGATTTTTGGCGGCATAACTGACTTAAAAAAACTCGGTCACTTTGTGCGTGAATTTATTTTATACTCTTTTGTGTATAGTATTATTGAGTTGTATTGTGTAAGGGGCTGCCGTTCGTTTTTTGGCGAATGCCTTTAGAAATTTTGATTGATTCATTTAAGTGTACTTTGAATGTTATTCTGCGTAATTTTTATTCGTTTTCGTATGGTTCTCGGAATCTGAGTTGTATTTTTGTCATTCCAAACAGTTAACTGCGAATTTTGAGTGCAATTTATCGGTGACTACTTACGTTTTTTCCGCGTTTTCTTTTCGAAATGCCAAGACAACGACGGGGACGCTCGAATGTCGATTTTAGATCGCTTCGCGAAAATACTAGAAATCGCGTTAGAAATTTACGTGGTGCTAATGAAATGAATGTTGTAAATAATGAATTGAATAGTGGTGTGAATGAAATGAATGTTGATGCATTTCATAATGAAATGTTTGTTGATGGTGTTGCACCTTTAGAAATTTTGACTGATTCTTTTAAATGTGCTTTGAATGTTATTCCGGTTAATTTTGATTCGTTTTCGTGTGGTTCTTTTAGGCTGGCCGCACACGTACGATTTCTGTGTTCGGTTTCCGAATTCGGTTTCCGTACTCGGACAACCGAATGCAGGCATTTCATACAAATAATTCTACTTACCGCTCACGTTCTTAAATATTCCGTTCGGAAACCATTCCTGATATTCGGTTTGGAAGACAGGACTTGCGTTCGGACTATCCGAACGGAAAAAAAACCGAATGGCGTCATCCCGAACGCAGCGCTCACATACATTTTTGCTTAACCGGCTCACACGTCAGGAAATTTCCATTCGGAACCGCGCCAGTGCTGTGCCGAGTACATTTTATATTTTGTTGTATTTTGTGGCAGTATTTTTTGCCGATCCATTGATTTTTGTCGATTCCTAATACAAAAAACCGAACGTCTGCGCTAAGTTCACGGAATCCCGAGTCGAAATTCCGAATTCGGAAACCGAACACGGAAACCGTACGTGTGCGGCCAGCCTTAATATGAGTTGTCATTTTTGTCGTGCCAAACATTTTCTGACTGAAGTAACATTACGTAATACTGAGGCATTTTCTTTGTGTTGTCATAAAGGCAAAGTTAATCTACCTCCACTTTCTCAAAATTACTTTTTCAATAATTTTTTTGAAGGATTAACTTCGAATGAAAGTGGTATTAAAAATCGTTCTAAAAATTTTTTTGCAAATATTCGTTCGTATAATGCTGCCTTTGCAATGATTAGCTCTGAGTGTAATTTGTCAAATGACACTGCAAATGGCATATATCATTTTAAAATCCATAACATTTTCTATCACCGAACTGGTGCCTTAATTCCTGGCTATGGCCGACCTCCATGTTATGCACAATTGTATTTCTATGATGTACGAGTAGATACTGCTGCTAATCCTTACTAATATTATAAATGCGAAAGTAACTCTGTCTGTCTGTCTGTCTGTCTGTCTGTCTGTCTGTTACGCTTTCACGCCTAAACCACTAAACCGATTTTGATGAAATTTGCTACAGACATAGTTTAGACCTTGGAGACGGACATAGGCTACTTTTTATGGAGAAAAAAAGGGTTGAAGGGGGTGACAGTGCATCCCTATAATGGCGTGGACATCCACTATAAAGCGATTTTTCGAAATTTATCCCCTAAGGGGGTGAAATGGGGTTTATCCAAACCGTTGGAGCTATAGGGCTGAAATTTGGACAGTGCATCCCTATAATGGCGTGGACATCCTCTATAAAGCGATTTTTCGAAATTCATCCCTTAAGGGGGTGAAATGGAGTTTATCCAAACCGCTGGAGCTATAGGGTTGAAATTTTAACAGTGCATCCCTATAATGACGTGGACATCCACTAAAGAGCGATTTTTCGAAATTCATCCCCTAATGGTGTGAAATGGGGTTTTTACAAACCGCTAAAGCTATAGGGCTGAAATTTTGACAGTGCATCCCTATAATGACGTTTACATCCACTAAAGAACGATTTTTCGAAATTCAAACCGTTGGAGCTATAGGGCTGTTATTTTGACAGTGCATCCCTATAATGGCGTGGACATCCACTAAGAAGCGATTTTTCGAAATTCATCTCCTAAGGGGGTGAAATGGGGTTTACCCAAACCGCTGGAGCTATAGGGCTGAAATTTCGACAGTGCATCCCTTGGCGTGGACATCCACTAACAAGCGATTTTTCGAAATTCATCCCCTAAGGGGTTGAAATGGCTTTTATCCAAACGGCTAAAGTTATAGGGCTGAAATTTTAACAGTGCATCCCTATAATCACGTAGAAATGAATGACTCGAAATTCACTTTATTTAATATTCATTTGTGATTGCTTCATAATTTCTTACATCCACGTAAATAGGCGAACAAACTTAACGAACGTTCGTCAAACCCTAAAATGTCCCTTTTTTCGATGACATATACATACCAATCTCTGCTTCAAAACTTGCAGATTTGTTGAGCAGAGGTGATATTCGCAGCAATTTGTTTACCATATTTATTAAAAAAATGCACTATAATAAACCCTTTTTAGGGATAATAACAGCTGACTTTTTTGTTGGTTTTTTTTAAGGAAAACATTGCACATAATAAACAGTTTTTAAAGGCGTTTGCAAGGCACGCGGGTTTTATGCTAGTCATAAAATAAATAGAAATGCGAATATTGAATGTAATATTGATATTATGCGTGAAATAGGTTTGGAGTTAGATCGGATTAATCCTTTTGTTCACTCATTCAGGTCCATGTATAAATATTGTCAAATACCTGAGAATATTGCAGCTGAAGTTTCTATGATCATAAAAGTTAATAACCAAGTTGATATTCGTCGTTTCAATGATGCTGTAGTAACTGATGTTGCTGCTATTTTCCACTACATAGCCAAGCAAGACGTCATGGGAAATTTTAGATGTTCTGGAGCAATGTAATGGAATGGAAATGTTTCATAGTAATTAAAAATTCGCCATTGCGTATAATTTTTTTTTTGAAATAAAAATATTTAAATTGAATCTAAATTCGAACTAATCGTGAATTTTATATATTTATTGTTTTTGTGACCGAATTTCGGTAACGGGGATCCCAACTAGTTTTAATTGATGGTTTAAATTTCGTGCCCAGATGTGAGTTTATTTAGAATTTTTAAAAAAAATGGCCTCATTAGCAGGAATTTTGTTAATACACAGGTGTGCAAAAACTAATTTCCCTCACTGTTACACTGAGGTGCGTTCAAAAAAAGTAATTTATAGAATAATAGTAGGCTAGATAATCTTTGCTATAAAAAACCCCACGCTTTTTACATTTAACTAAGTAGCTGTAGCAATAAAAACTTAACAGTCAAAATTATTTTTTACTTTTTGGTTCATTTTAAAATAAAAGCGTATTTTTTAGTTTATTTAAACTATTTTTTATGTTCTACTTTTTAGTCTATTATATGTCTTCAGCCCTTTTGTGGCGGCCATATTAGATTCAAAATTACAACACAGAACTTACTGTATTCTACCTGTCATACTCTTACATTTGATTTCCATGTCGTGGGGTCGGTGGAACATAATTGAAAAATAGGCGGCCATCTTGAAACCCGAGTCCAACTAAATGTAGACGGGAGTCAAGTTGAGTTAGGGTCGACTGAGCTCGACTCAACTTTGCTCCCTAGGTTGAGTTGAAATTATGAATACAGACGAGAGTTCAGTAGTTGAGTAGTTGAATTTAGCTGACAGCAGCATCTTTGTGTTTTATTTATGATGTTTTGTAATGTGTAGTGCACATTGTAATTAGTGATGTTTTGTAATGTGGTGACCATTGCCACCATCTTGAGGATATTCATATATCCTTACAATCGTAGACAGATTTACGAGATGGCCGGAGGCATATCCAATGCGAGACATCTCTCCTACTACAGTGGCCAAACATTTTGTCACCGAGTATGTCCCTAGATTCGGCGCCCCACTTGAACTTACAACAGATCAAGGGTCGCAATTTGAATCAAAACTATTCAATGAAGTCACAAGACTTCTAGGTACATATAGAATACGTACTACCGCCTACCATCCGCAAGCAAATGGGATGGTTGAGCAGTTCCATAGACAACTAAAAACGGCCTTAATGGCAAGGGACAACACTACTCTTTGGAGTGAAGATTTGCCCTTTGTCTTATTAGGTATTCGCTGGACAATTAAAACCGATTTACAATGCTCACCAGCAGAGCTTGTCTATGGACAGAATCTGAGGCTTCCCAATTCAATTTCCATCCCAACGGATGAGAACCCAATAGAGCACTCAGAATTTCTAACACGTCTTCGCACACACATGACGACACAGCCCCGACAGTCAGTTCAAAATGATGTGTGCGTGCCTAACGCCTTAGAGAACGCGGAGTATGTTTTCATACATAACGATCGCGTCCGACGGCCTTTTGAAACACCATATGAAGGGCCATTCAAGGTAATCAAAAGATTACGTAAACATTTTGTCGTCGAGCTAAACGGCACAAATAAGTCGATAGCTCTTGACAGACTAAAACCTGCTTTTGAGTGTGACCGAGACGTCGAACCAGCATCAATTAGCTCGGTACACTTCATGTAACGCTACGCTGGGAGGGGAGTATGTAGGGACATCGTCCTACTACTTCTGGTCGTACTTAGTCAAGGAGACTTGTTACAAAACGCAGTCGACCGAGGCTAAGTAAGAAAAAATTAATTAAAAAAACTTTTGACGTTCGAACAAAGTATAATAATATTAATAGAAACGGAGGAAAAAATTACATAATCATTTTCTTAATTTTAACGTTATAAAAGAATCCTTGAATGTATCATAAATTTGTAATATAATAAAAATAGTAACAAAAGTATAAATATATAATAAAAACGTGTTTAAAAGTGTACATTGTTAAAAATAAAGAAAATTACATTGTTACAAGAATTTGTGAATTAATGAACTCCTGTGAAAGCAAGCTGGACCAACAATTGAATTTGTGAATTAATGAACTCCTGTTGGAACCAAGCTGGACCAACAAGTCTGCCATGAATCGTTTTAGGTGGTGTTTTGTGGCTCGAACGCCGCTTTCCAGAGCCCTCCGAAGTGTGGAGCGCCTGGTGGTATAAAATGCCATTTGACACCGATTTGTTCTATTATACCATAAGTCTCTTCTGTTAATCCCCATTCTCGTTTTAGGTTGATTGCACCAAGCTGAAGGTACCGAAGGCACCGATAAAGTTAGTGCCGCAATCACTAAAGATGTGCGTGCTAAGTCCATGTCTGGCTACGAATCTTCTGAATGCTGCCAAAAATGCGTTCGTTGATAGTTCACTGACAGCTTCTTGGTGAATGGCCTTTGTGCATAGGCAGATAAATACAGATATGTAACCCTTGGACGTCTTTACTCTTCCTCGGCATTTTGATTCTTTGATTACGATTGGACCACAAAAATCTATACCTACATTTTGAAATTGTCTACTTCTGGTCACTCTAGCTTCTGGTAGATTTCCCATTAGCTGTTGCGGTGCTGTTGCTTTATATCTCCAGCAGGTAAGGCATTTATGCATTTTTTGTCGCACACATCTTTGCGTGTGTATAATCCAGTATTCCATTCGGAGTGTGGCAAGTGTCAATTGTACA